>JAOTAZ010000004.1:8744760-8761142 GCA_025629785.1 Erythroxylum oxycarpum
CAGTTCAGTCAGTTTCCAGTCCGATCAATTCATACTTACAATTAAAATGCCGGAAAATCATGAATGCATGTACCTATAAATAAATGCATATGCAAGACACCTGTTCCTCTATGATCAGAGGCCAGTAACATGCTCAGTCAGTAAATGCAATGAAACCTATCAGTCTGACCCAATATTACCAGAATACCCTTTTCTACAGTAACGGGATGTTACATCTTCAACTTCATCATAAACATTAATTTCAAGGATAGTAGCCACAATTTCTTCTAATTTATGAACCTCTGAACATGTATCATTTTCACCCGAGTAATTTAATAAGCTATTAATGTAATGCTTTTTGATGTAATCAAAATTTAACTTCAATCAATTACAAAAATCTCTTTAAATTAATAAATATTAATTTATTAGATAATTAATATCTCTATAAAATAAAAAATATCATGATCCCAACAATATTAATTTATTGAGGTTTTACTATATTTAAGTTTAACAGACTTTTTAATAATGCAAGTTGAATTGGATTTATGTTTGATATTCTTTTGAAAATAAAATAATTCAACCAAAACATATTTGTCTTTTTTTTTTTCTTTCAAAATTGTCCTTGGTTCAAGAATGGATTGTTAAAATTTTTGGACTGCGCGACATTACATAATGAGAAATGCATGCGGACATATAGACATACATATATTCTAGTAAATATATATATTATTAAGTTTAAAGACCTAATTGAAGTGATCTAATTTTATTTGGGGGTTCATGACATCTAATATTGTGAAGATTAATATATAAATACATAGGATGTAATTAACAAGTTAATGATGGACGAAATTGGTAACTATACCCATTAATTATTTTAAATGGGTGTGGTCTCTGATTAACGTATCAAAACAATTTTTATTTAGATTACATTGATTTCCATCTACCCTCTTGTGAATATGTTTAAAGAATACATTCTTGGAACTCTTTTGCTTTTCACCAAAAACTTTGTTTCTTTTTGCTCATGAAATCAAGTACACTCCCAGTATATTTCCTCTTCTCAAACGATCAAGATTTATTCTCAAATTTTAATTAAGTAGTGATTGTCAATCATATACAAATTAATCTTTATAACCAAGCTTTATATGAATAAAAATGAAATATATCATTTAAACCAATCTCGTCCATTAGCTTCACTAGTAGAAGGACCAAAGGGGCAATCATTACTATTTTTGCAACTAAACCTAGAATAATCTTATGCATCAACTCAACTAAATGACATAAATTAAGTATGGATGTGTAGCATGAAAATTACATGTAATGTGATCTACACATGCCTATTTCTAACTGGTCTAACCTTAACCTAATGAGAACAAATTTTAGAGTAAACCATAGAAAACTAAAAAAGAAATGAATATTCTGTTAATATCATGACGTCAAGTACAATATCAAGTGGCCTGCCAACAATATTCTTTCCTTTATTAGCTTTTCTTTCCAAACATGAAGCCTTTAATTGACCAAGGGCAGGAGGAGTTCCCAGCGCTGCCCTTCCACCTCCCCCTACAACTGAACCTCACCCCCCGTCCTTTCGTCGCTTTGACCCCTAAGAAGAGTTGGAAGCAAATTGTCGGGGACCATCAATCCTCTACTCTCACTTTCAACCTACCTAAGGACATAGGTGGGAAACTTATTGTTTGTCCAAATGTTGAAATCTTGGAGGAAGGGGCTCATAGTTGGGAAGCTACCTTAGTTGGTTTCTTCTTTGATAAACGTCTCCACTTCCCAAGCATTCATTGATAGGCTCATTGCGTCTGGTGTAGTAAAGGGTTAGCAAATGTTTTACTAAGTGAGGAAAACCTCATTTTATTCATGTTCAGCTCTGCCCTTAAAGCACAAAAAGTGTTAGAAGAAGATCTACGGCATGTTGGAAACTTCCCACTATTTTTACAGAACTAGAAACTAGGGCTGAAGCTAGAAGATATATCGGTTCAGAGCATACCATTATGGATACATTTCCATAACATACCATTGGAGTACTAGACCATAAAAGGGTTGAGTGCCCTTGCTAGTTGTATGGGTAAGCCCCTCTGTTTTGATGAAAATAGAACAATGAAAACAAGAGTGGGTTACACTCGTATCTATGTTAGTGTCGCGCTCACCAAAGAATTACCTTTTGAAATTCCTATCATATGTTTGGGTGAGGACAAAAAAGTATGGCTCAGATGGATTCACTCATATTTTCTTACACCTGAAAGCCTCCAAATCTTTCTTTTTGAACCAACTTCTCAAACTCAGAGACATTGTCTAAGATCAGTTGTCATGCTCCATCGGTTATAGGAAGAAAATATATGTGTGGTTTGATAATTGGTTTAGATAAGGAGCTCTTATCACATGAAAAAGGGGTCCCTTATCCAAAGGAGTTCTTGGAATTTCCCTACAAGTATTCAACACTTACAACCTTAATACTCCCCTAGTCTTCTTACTTAAGATACCTTTTTTTGGCATAATCAGCCTATCCATCAGCTTACAAATCAAATCATGCGAGAGCTTGTAAGGTTGAAAAAACTGACATTGGTATGGTACATGAACATATGCATAAGATATCTTTCATTTTATGGCTAGCTATTCAAAAATGGCTCAATATTGCATACCAAATTAGGTATTTACACATTATCCCCTCCTGCCTTTTTGTTCAACAGAGGAGAAAACATATGACCATCTATTCTTTAAGTGTGCGATCACTGGCTGTCTATGGAAGGTAGTTGCCTTACGATGTAACTGGTTTATACCTTCTAACTCGTTATATGAAACTGTGCAATGGTTATCTACTCAACAAACTCTTAAGGAAATACACATCGTAGCTATTAGTCTATGTGTTAAAACATTTTGGAATGAAAGAAATGGTAGAAGGTTTGAAACAAAACAAACCTTTATTCCTTATCTTATTTCAGAGACCCTGGCAAACATCATTGACATTTTAACTTTGAGGGATGCTTTGTAAACTCAAATGTGTTTTTCTCAGTACCTAAACTGGCATGTCTTTTTTTTTTTATATATTTCTAATCTTTGCCACCTATTCTACCTAGGTAGTTAAATGACACCAGATTGTGTAAGGAGTACCTCCCCAGGCTATCTTTGTAATTTGTACCTCTATTTTCCTCATTAATGAAATTTTTATTTATTTTTCAAAGAAAAGTATAATATGAAGCACAAAGAACAAAATATGAACTCACACTAAATCAAATGGCATCAAATATAACAACGCTCATATGAGTAATATGCTCATAAAAGGCCTTAGGTGTTAATACCTTAGTGAGTGGATTTGAAATCATAGAGTGTGTTCATATAAACTTAATAATAACAAAACTACTATGAACTCTTTACTTCAAAATAAGGAACTTAATTTCTATATGTTTAGATATAGAAGAGCTCAGGTTGCTATTAAAATACAAGACTAATATTTTATTATCATAGTATAACATGAGTGGCCTTTTAATACCATTCACTACTTGTAGTCCTGCAATGAAATTGTGTAGCCATATAACATGATTGGATGCATTATAACTTGCAATAAATTCAACCTCTATAGTGGAAGTTGCAATGAGTGTCTACTTGGTACTTTGATAAGAAATTGCACCTCTGACTAACTAAAATATAATCAGATGTCAATTTACAACTGTTTTGGCATCTAGTAAAGTCAAATCAAAAAATCCATTGATCACAAGTTTTTCTAACCTCTTATATGTGAGCATATAATCTTTAATGTTTTGTAAATATATGAAGACTCTTTTTGCTACTACCTAATGTTCTCTTCCAAGATTGCTTTAGTACCTGCTAAACATTCCAACATCATATGTGAGGTCATGATGAGTGCAGACTGCACATTGACCAAACTCCTTACTACTAACGTGTAAAAGATATTTTGAATAAAGTTGAATTCTATTTCATTCTCTAAACACTGCTTTAGATTAAATTTATCTCTTTTAGAAATAGGGGTATCATAAGATTTACAATTTTACTTGCTAAACTAATGCAATATCTTTCTAAATTAACCCTTCTGTGATAATCCTAGAATTTCATATGAACGCTTATGATGAATCTAGATTCCTAATACATAGGATGCTTCAACAAGATCTTTCATTTCAAATTGCTCTGAAAGAAATTTCTTGGTTTTTTGAACTCCACATCATTATTATTAGCAAACAAAATATCATTTACATATAGGATCAAGAAAATGAATCTACTTGTAGTAAACTTATAGTACACACAATCTTCAATAACGTTCATTTCAAAGCCAGATGAGAGAACAAATTAATGAAACTTTTGGTACCATTAACGGGAAGCTTGCTTCAACCCATAGATAGATTATTAAGTTTACAAACCAATTGATTAGTTTCCTCAAAAGCTAACATCTTTAGTTGTTTCACATAAATTGTTTCCTCATATCTTTGTTGAGAAAAGTTATTTTAGATCGATTAGATGTAGCTCAAGATCAAAATGTGCCACAAGTACTATAATAGATGTAAAAGTGTCTTTCGATGAAACTAGAGAGAAAGTCTTTTTATAATGAATGCCTTCCTTTTGAGTAAAGCTTTTAGTGACAATATAAGTCTTATATCTCTCCATATTACCTTGTGAGTTTGTTTACAGTCTCCACCAGTAGCTTAAATGCCATGGAGTGTAAACCACTAGTAAGTTCAATAGAAAGGAGATTATATAATTGGCGTAATAGACAACCATCTTATAAACGTAGGCTACAACTTGCTATTAGTGTCTTTAATAACCTCAAAGTCTATTAGTGTTCACATTTGGAACTACTTAAAGGAGTAATAAGGAGAACAGAAAATTTGGTAAGGAATTTCATACGAAAGGGAAACACAAATGGATCTAAAGTTTGATATGTCAAATGGAGTATCTTATGTCTCTCTAAGATCAATAGAGGACTTGGACTGACCTTTGTGAAAATTATGGCTAAATCCCCATTGACAAAAGATTATGGAGAACTTATGCATACAAGGAAAACATATAGGTCAAATGGATATATGCATATCACTTGAAAGATGAGAGCACGTAGGCAGTTCAATCAAAGTCAAACCAATCCTATGCTTTTCCAAAAAATTATGGAAGTTAGGGAGCCCATACAACCTAAAATCAAGCATCATATTGGTGATGGAAAATTAACATAATTCTAGTTTGACAATTGGTTTCTTTTTGGCCCATTATGCATGTTTAGAGAGTTTTAATTATTAAAAGCAATAGTCCCAATATCAACCACAGTTAGTAACCTCATTGTAAGAGGAAGTTGGAGTTGAGCATTATGCTCTACAGGGGCTTCTAAGAAACCATACAATCACTATAAACTTGCTCCTTTAATACTACCAAACTTGACATACCTTGTTGGACTTTAGAGAGAACCTCAAAATTCACTGCTACTTTATGTAAAAAGTTGATGATGGAACCCTTAACTAGAGTTAACTGGGCTAGCTTTGTCTAAAATTCTCAATAATACCATAATTATCTTTTATTATATAGTTAGCACTTTCCAAGAGATTCCCTGTTAAAGATAGAATCAAGTTTACAATTGATAGTTATGACCATGTCTTATGTGGAGAAGCTAAAAATTTCCATTGGAGTTTCTCATTCTGTTCAACATATAATGCATAGCTACAAAATGGTTAGACATTATGAAATGAGCCATCATATTCAAAATAAGGAATATAACATATATGAACCTCTTCAAGCCTGGCCTAAGGATGATGGTGCATTATATATAGAGAGCAAGAAACATCATAATGTTTACTGATGGAAGCTTGGATATTAATGCTACTTTCAACAAGTTTCAAACTAAACTCCAAATGTTGTATTAGTGAATATGATGATCTAAGCCAATTTTGAGTCTAGAACCTCTTTCTAACTTTTAAATTTAGTGTAAAGGTGTATTAGATCAAACTAGCAATTCCTTTTGGATGGAGACCCAAGTTTTGGATGGAGACTTGAGTTAGGTGTGCTTTTCTAAACTGTTGCATTATATGTTTTCTGTACTACTCATTTGCTTGTTTATTGATCATGAATTATCTTTACTTTCCTTTAAAAAATTCATTTACAACCAATAGGTATCACACCTTTAGGTAATAGGATAAGATCTTAACCTTCTTTATCTCTCTTAGATTGCACTTCCTCACCCATAACATTAATCCACTTATGAGAGTTAGAACTTGTAATTGAATTATAGAAGGTGAGTAGATCATCTCTCACTAAATCAATATTCTTGGAGAAATAAAATATAATCATCTGGAATTGTGCTCCTCCTTTCCCTCTTGGATCTTCTTAAAGGAACTAGTTTTACGTGAATTTGAGTTTGTTAAGTTTAATGCTTATACTCCTCATGAACAATGGTTTAGGGAACAATCAGATGATTTTAATAGGTAGGAAGCTCAATATTTTCATATATTTGTATCAGATAATGTTAAATCACGTTAGGAATGAAAACTTAATCATGATAAACAATAATTGTAGGAACATTGACTGACTTTTTGTCAAAGACAAAGTCATCACCTTATCTTTACCCTAAAACCTAACATCATTAAAGAACTAGGCATTTCTCATCTCAAAGAATATTCTTGCTTTAGGATCATAGAATTTAAATCTCTGTGACCTTTTAGAGTATCCTACAAAATAACTATTAACAGTGCTTGCATCTAGTTACTTTCTATTTTCTTATAGGGCCTTACTTTAATTGGACATCTCAAATGCGTAAATGCTTTAAGAAATATTTCTTATATTTCCATAACTCATACAAGTTTTAGTTTGTAGCTTTTATAGGAACTCTATTCAGTATGAATATTGCAGTTCTTAATACATCTCCTTATAGTGAGTAAGGTATAGTTGTACCACAAATCATACTTCGTACCATATCTTGAAAGGTTCAATTTCATGTCTCTGCTATACTTAATTCATGTTGAGGGATAATCCCACACTCACTTAGGAAATGAGTAGACGGACCTAAACATTGTTCACTTACTCCCTAATATTCACCACCACAATCAAATCTTATAACAACTAAGTTGATTTTCAACTTAGGCCTTAAATAACTTAAAACGTCCAGTGCATGGAACTTCTCATAAATTAAGTATATATAGCCATAGTAAGAGTAATCTTTCATGATTGTGGTAAAATATTGTTCAACATTCCATGAAGCTATAGGAAATGGCCCATAAATATTTGTATGTATAAATGCTAAGACATCCTTGGCTCTCTCAGGTTCTATTTTTCTCTTGTTTGTAGTTTTTCTCTTTATTGCACTCAACACAAACATCATAACCGAATTCATCAAGTGATTTATGAATTCTTTCCAATACAAGCCTGTCAATTCTATTTTTAGAGATATGACCCAAACTTTTATGCTATAATTATAAAGGTTATCGATTGAAATTCCCTTTTAACACCTTTGGTTTCAACATTATGGGACTCACTATCTAAATTTACTGTATAAAGTAAATAAATGTTATCATAATTAGATAAATGATTGGTTCCAACAAGAATACAATTAAAATAAACATCACATTTTTTTCTAAATGAATAAACATATCCTTCTTGATCCAATACAAAACTTGAAATCAAATTTCTTTTAAAAGATGATACAATAAGTGTGTTTAATTCTAAATAGAAATCAATATGTAATAAAAACTCTAAAACTTCCACTAGATTTCCAGCCCCCATATAGCACCAGAATCTAACCATTAAGTATATCTTGGTGTTAAAACCCAATTAGCTTTAGTACAAACAAAAATTAAAGGCATACCTTTCTTTACTCACCAAGCACAGTATTTGGCACAGTCTTTCTTTACATGAGAATGGTCCTTGTAAAAGAAGCATTTCTTTTCCTTATATCCCTCATATGTATGCTTATGCTTCTTTTATAGTTTTGATACTAAAATCTCTTTGCTTTTCTACTTCTTACTATGTCCTAAAAAGGTTAATCCCAAATGAGCACTCTCAGTCTTGTTTTTGTCTCATCTTATCTTCTTCTTGCACCAAGTGAGAGATAAGCTCATTCAATACCTATTTTTCCTTTTGAAAATTGTAGCCCACCTCAAACTGACTAAATTGCAAAGGAAGAGATATCAATATTAAATGAACGAGTAAGTCTTTAAACAATTATATCTTTAATGTCTTTAGTTTTCTTGCAAGATTAAAAAATTTTAAGTATGTACTCTCTCATGCTCCCATTACCTTTAAACCCTCTGAAGACAAGTTTCCTTAAAGCTCCACTTGTCTTTGCCTTATTGCTTTTGACAAAATGCTTCTCAAGGGTGTCAATGAACTTTTTGGCATCCATTTCCTTAGAAATAGTATCCAGAAACATCTTTGAGATAACATTGTTTATGATTATAAGACTCACTTGATTAGAGCTATCCTATCTCTAAAAAAATCCTCTATCTCAAGATAGTTTTGATCTGTACAAGGTGTAATACATAATTCTCTCATTGCGAGGTCCAAATCCATACATCCCAAGACCATAAACCACTTTATTTTTCCAAGTCTTAAAGTTGTAACCACTAAGCACCATAATACTATTAATGTTGGCAATTACAGAAAAAGCATTAACAATATCAAATATATAGAGAACAAGATATAAAACACAATAGTTCACATATACATGTGGCCATAATTAAGTAGTGATTAATTATATTAATAACATCTCATCTCATGATAACTAAAGTGACATCGAATACAGTCTTTGGATAGAGAATTGACTCGTATTTAGTTTTCTTAATGTAGTAATTTTGAGTATTAATGATAAGATCCAGTTTAGTGCTTAGCCTTCTTTTAGGTTAACTTAGCACTCATAACGAACACCTAATAACCATCATACACTCATTATCACATGTGGCATTTTATGAAACAACGATCCTTCACAGTAAAAAAATTTCACAGCATAGTCACTTTGGTGACTATATTGTTACCTTAAGAACTATTATTAATGATTTTGATGATGACCATATAATATTTCAAAATTTAAATTGGATTTATTTCCTTATGTTATTAATCGTCTAATTCTCAAAAGCAAATAAAATCATAGGATGATTGCTTCATTCAAATTGGATTTATTTTCTTGTATAGGTAGTGTTATAATTCTAAAAAGAAAATAAAATCATAGGATAAACGCTTCCTTTCTTACAGGAACATTTTTTATAAACTGACTTATTTATTTTACAAAATCTGGAAGGATCCTACTACTCATATATTTCGTCAATCAACTCCATATTTCTTTTAAGATTTGATTATTACAAGATTCTAGCAAAGATAATATTGAAGATTCAAAGTCAACTCGATTTAGAAATAAAGCAACGACTAGTTGAAGAGAACACCTATTTAAAGAAGAGTCACTACATTTTGCAAAAATGGGGGACATATGTCAGATTCTTAAAATACTTCAGCAACATCAAAAGTCATATCTATATCAAACTCTTTGTGCCTTAAAAATTGCAAATACTCAATTGAGAGAAATCATTGAAGCTCATGTTCAACAAATTACTTCTTTATTTGTTGAGAGCTTATAGAGGCTAGCTAAATACTACTAGTTTGGAAGGTTGCAAAACCTTGAAAAATATGTACTCATGAGCTTAAAGAGACTCATCAAATTACTACTTGGGATTTTAGTGAAGCACTCAGGTTAGATACTTAGGCACTGGGTATAGGCTTGAGTTGTAAGCCGAACCAGTATAAATTGACTGTGTCCTTCTCTCTCTTCTCTTAATTTTTAAAATTTCACATTATATTTTGTGTGTGTGTGTGTGTGTGTTTATTTTAGCAAGAAGCTCCTTCACTTTATAACAGACTCTTTCTATTTTCAATTTGCAAGAGGTTCTTTTCATTTTGAACAGGCCCTTGTCTTTATACGAATTGAAAGTAACTTGTAAGTTTTTTTTGAAGTCACACAGAATTCACTTCCTCTTATATGTATTTGCTTTATCGTTTGGTATCAGAGAAAGGTTTCATATTTATTGTGTTTTACAGCACGTGATAGATTATGGCAAACAAGTTAATAAGCCTTGAAGGACAATCCGTCTCAAAGCCTCCTTACTTTAATAGAATAACTACTCTTATTGGAAAGAGAGAATAACCATTTATCTCCAATTTGTAGTTATTGAAGTCTGGCATGCCATCAGAGTTGGAGCCACATTTCTGTTACTGATAACGTAGAAGTGTGATCTGATACTGATAGAAGAAATGCATAGCTAAATGTTAAAGTGAAACTATTGGATCCTGTTTTCGGAGTATAACCCTTAAACCATAAAACGTGAGCGTATTTCAATAAAATCTTCTCAACTATTTTCGATTCATCTTCATGCTTCGATACCAAAACTATTGAGTCTCGATTTTTCAGAGCCCAACTCTTGCATGTCATACAACCGTGAGTGTCCTACTGTCGAAACCTTCATTTGGAAGGAAATTTTCCTTCGGAAGCAAATGGCGGGTTCGCCGCTGCAAATTTGATGAGAACTTCTGCTAAGACCCTTCAAGAAAAATTTGCCGCAGCGATCTCATAACTTTGCCGCGGTGAAGTTCCAGTATCAAGCGAGAATTTTCTCTTGGGAAAGGTTCGCTGCGGCGAAGCTACTGAAATCACAACCCCTTAACCTAAAATTTCCAATGGTTTTATACATCACTCTTACCTTACTTTCAATTTACGTTGTCCCAAAATCACTACCTCTAATGCATCATCATTTCATAACAATTCAATATTATCTCACTCCAATCTCTTTTCATTTAATTCATCACTTACCACTGATTTTCATCATTCACAATTTTCTATTTTTCTTTTCCATAAGATCTCACTTATGTATCAACAATTCATGTTCAAAATTCATTATCTCAAATCAATAACTTCCTCAAGTTTACCTAATTTCAATTCCATCTTTATTTTGAAATTCATCAACCAAATTCATATACCGAAACATCTAGCAATTTTGCAAATCATTCAAAAGCAACAAAAGCAACATTTATGAAGTAATTGAAATCATTTTATTTTCTTGATTTGGAAGAAAACATTAATAGCTCATTACTAAATTATAAATATGAAACCCATCTTCATTTCCTTGCTTAAAGACTTGCTCAAAGGTGCCTCACCCTTTGCTCCTCTTTTCTTCCTTGAATTCCTTTAACAATAGCCAAAAATTATATTCAATAGGATTTCTAATTTCTGATTAGATAAATGAAGAAATTTGATAATACATTCTTATAGAAAAATATTCCCCATTTTCTTAAGTTTCTAATTACTCTAAAATCATTCAATTTGGTTTATTAATTTGAAAGTTATACCTCAAACATTTTTGGACTGTTCTTATACTGAAATGATATTCTATGCTCAAATTCTATCCAAAAATTGAAATTCCTAGAGACTGAATTAAAATTTGATTTCTTCAGACAATTTGTAGCCTTATGTCTCTAGTTTACACCAAATAAAAAATCAGTTCATTTGGATATATACGTAAAAAGTTATGTTCAAAATACCGAAGCAGGTTCAGTGTTGAAAAGTTGAGTTCACTGCGGCGAAACCCAAAAATGGGTGTTCGAGACACATAACAGGTGAAATATCACACTTCAACTACATTGAAAGAAAAGATGGAGTTTTGTAGAAAAAATCATATTGAAAAAGGGTATTACATTTTGTCAATTTGGAGCGATCATGGAAGAAAATTTGAAGATTTCTATGACAAAAATAGTAATATGATAAGAAACAAAGCTAGACTTATAGCTCAGGATTATAATCAACATGATGGTATTGATTTGATGAGACTTACGCACCTGTTATTAGGTTAAAGTTGATTAGAAATCTACTTGCTTTCACTTATTATAGACATTTTAAGTTATTCCAAATTGATGTCAAAAGCGCCTTTTTAAATGAATACATTAACAAATAAATGTTTATTAAATAACCTCCAGGTTTTGAGAACGAAGATCATTCAGATTATATGATGAAGTTATCTAAAGCCTTGTATAGTCTAAAGCAGATTCCTCAAGCATAGTATGAGAGTTTAGTAATTTTTTGCTTGAGAATAACTTCGAAAGAGGAAAGGTAGATAAAACCTTATTTATTAAAAGAAAGGAGAATGATTTACTTATAGTACAAATATATGTTGATGACATAATATTTGGTGATACTAATTCATCCTTCTATGAAGAATTCTCAACTTTAATGCAGGGGAGAGTAGATGTTTGTTTGATAACCGGGGAGAGTTAAAAGTTAATGATATATTTTCTCCTTGCATGATTTTAAGCATGACATGTTAAATATCTCTTTATAACTTTGTCGCTATTTTTGTCTGATTCATTCTTTTTCCTCCACATCCTAATAACAACAAAGGGGGATAATTAAGATGACGATATATTTTGGTGAAAGATGGATGATATACTTGCATGATTTGTGAGCATGATGAATCTGTGATATATGTTACTAAAGTTATGTTTGGTTAGACGTAAAGTTTTTAATGGAATGGTTTATAATGGAATAGAATGTAAATAGATGTAATATTAGAAAATTGTTGTTTGGGAGGGATAGAAGAGTTAATAATGTAATATAGTAAAATGTTATTTTGATGAAGGGTTTATAATGTAATATAGTGTAAAGTTGTTTATCACTTTACATTTCTTCCTAAACCCCCCAAATTAGAGGTTTTTCATTTTTACTGTTTAAGATGGAATGAGATGTGATATGAAACCCTCCTCTTCCATTTCATTCCATTCCATTTCATTATAAACCCTCCTCCTAAAATATAGAATAATATTACATTCTATTATATTCCATTAATAAACCCCTAACCAAAAATAACCTACCTGAATCTATAAAGTTTTAATATGTGATTTGTTAACGATAGGCTCCTTACTAAGAAAGGAAAGACTCCTTCTAATTAGTAAGAATTTATAAAGTTTATAGGTATCTTTTTAAGCTTCATTATTAGCTAAAATTTGAAAATATATCTATTATTGTTTATCATCATCAAAAATGGGAGATTGTTATCTCAAGATCTGTTATTAATGATTTTGATGATGACCATATAATATTTCAAAATTCAAATTGGATTTATTATATTAGTAACAGTTTAATTCTCAATAGGATAACTACTTCCTTTCTTGTAAGAACTTTTTTTATGAACTAACTTTATTTATTTTACAAAATCTGAAAGGATTCTGCTAATCATATTTTTTTTCAATCAGCTCTAGATTTCTCTTAACAGTTGATTATTACCAGATTCTAGTAGAGATAATATTGAAAATTTAAAGTCAACTCGAAATAGAAATGAAGCAACGACTAGTTGAAGAAAATGTTTATATAAAGAAGAGTCACTGCATTTTGCGAAAATGGGGGACATATGTCAGATTTTTGAAATACTTCAGCAGCATCAAAAGTCATATCTATATCAAACTCCTTATGTCTCGGAAAGTGAAAGTACTTTATCTATTGAGAGAAATCATTGAAGCTCATATTCCGCAAATTACTTCTTCATTTGTTAAGAGTTTGTAGAGGCTAGCTAAATACTATTAGTTTGGAAAGTTAGAGAACTTTAAAAAATGTGTACTCGTTAGCTTAAAGAGGTTCGTCAAATTACTAGTTAGGATTTTAGTGAAACACTCAAATTGGATACTTGAGGACCGAACGTAGGCTTGGCTTGTAAACCAAACTAGTATAAATTAACTGCATCCTTTTCTCTCTTCTTTTAACTTTTAAATTTTCGCATTATAGTGTGTGTGTGTGTGTGTTTATTTTTACAAGAGACTCCTTCACTTTATGATAGACTCCTTCTGTTTTGAACTTGTAAGAGGTTCTTTTCAATTTTAACAAGCCCCTATCATTATATTAATTGAAAGTAACTTGCAAATTTTTTTAAAATCAAACACAATTCGCCCTCCTCTTACATATGATTGCTTTATCATATATCGCTTCAACCAATCCAAGTGAAGAATTAAGTATATTTAAATTAGATATTTAAAATTAATTACTAAATCCATAAGAAGATAAAATATATGCAACACTAAATACACATAAAATAGGCATAATTAATCTATATAAACAAAAACATAATAAATTATGAAATTGCTCTAAAATATGTTATGCCAAAAATAGTTGTTATTATTAATGATGTTGTTATAGTAATACTAGTATCCGAAATTAGTAATAGCATGTCACTAAAATGAAATAATTATTAGAGTGCGAATAATAACAATAGTCATCGAAATTATATTATCAATTATGACATAATGCATATGACAGTTTGTGGTCCCAAAAATATTACAGTTTTGTCAAATACTCTCCCAATAAAATATATAAACCCAATTTCATATGCACGAAAATGTCACTTCATAACGTGCTTCCCGTGACCGTGTTTGAAGAATAAAAGACTTTATCATCTTTAACTTACTAAAATAATGTTCATAAAGTAAAAGGTCCCTACTGTAAAACAAATAAAAGAAAAAAGCATATTAGCGAGAATGAACAATATAAGAAATGTCAATATTGTTGTGAAACACCGTCGTCTTCAACCTTAGGGGACGACTTCCAGATCCTTTTTCTTAGATTAAACATACAACATCAAAATATAACATCATTCCATGATTATGACTTTATTTATACCAAATCAAATTAGTAAGATAATTTGCACATTGATTTTAACCTGAACAAAAATAGCCATAAACTCATATATTTAAACCAAAATGATAATTTGAATATAAACCATTATCAAAACTTAGCTTAAATGATTATTTGAACACAAATCATTATCAAAGCTTCCAACAATCCTATATTCAAACAATTCAGGATAAGATTGGCTTTGATATTGTAAGACTATTTTATGTCCCATGTTACTTATAAATTTGAATCCAATTAAAGCACCCAAGATAATAGTTATTGGTTATTATAGACTGGGTCTCAAATGAGTTACGGACCCTTTTCCTCTCTCTTCTACTTACCAAAGGACATGTCTGTTGGGAATGCTATATAAGTTGAAATGACTTATTAAAACATACCCTAAAAGAAGAAGACGAGAGGAAATAAACTCTTTCAAATCAATCAACATTTAACGAAAAAGTAATCATGGATACAGGTACGCAAATAATTGTTGATCCATAAAATGATTTACAATTGGTATCAAAGCTTGGTATTGTTTGTTGCGTTTCTAGAATGTGATTACGTTTCTGTTTTGTTCTTTAATTTCCATGCTTTTCCGAAACTGGTTTGTGGTCTTAATGATGGAGATAAAATGAAAAACCAATTAAATGTGTTGAAGCACTGGAATGATGCATGATTTATTGTTAACCGTATATGGATATAGTATAGAGCATTGTGTTGCATAATTTGTTGATGTATCGATTCAGTAAAATGCAAGTTTGGAATGCTTCACGTTTATGAGAAAAAAAACCGAGAAAAGATTTGATTTATGTTTATGAAAATACCTTAAAATGTTCGGTAAGAAAGAGAAACCGAAAACACGATATGCTCTTCATAATGCTGCAAATGGTTTTCGTTTTCTGTGTGATTATTATGTTAACCAGAAATACTCTGGGTACTGTGGAATGATTTACGGTATACACAAAAACGAAACTTTGATTATGGATGGATGGTTTTAGAGTGAGAAAATAAATGGGTTTTGTATCATGTAATGACTACTGAAGAAAAACAATGGTGGATTACCTTTGTTGGTTCATGCTAGAGAGGATTCTAGAAAGGACTTGTTAAGAAGTATCCATAAAAGCAAAGAATAAATTTTTTTTTACAGAAACCAGAATCGCAGGAGGAAGACGATGAAGTGTGCGTCATCCCACAACATCTGGCGCTTATTTTCCGCAGACGCGGGAAGTAGCTAGCATGGGCTTTCAGGCCCAAAATCAACTTCTGGACTGATTTTGGGCCTTTGGGCCATTAAGGTACAATATATTAAGTTAATAAATATTTATGGCCCAATTATAATGGATTATTGAATTCATAATTGATTTATACATAATATAATTTTGAAAATTAGTGCCATATTATAGGTTTTATTTGGGACTTTGAATATTATATATTATGTAATAATTGGAATTAAATTTTCCTAGTATATGTTGAATGTAAGACATGACATTATGGACATTTTAAATAGTTTGTTTGTCACCAAAGTGACCAAATTAGTTAAATTAAATTTTGTCATGTATGATAATTGTCAATTAAATGTTTATTGCATGGAAAGCTTGTTAGTCACCAAAGTGACCTAGCTTGAAAATTTTTAAGCATTTAATTATGATTTGTTCAATTGTTCATTATAATAGGATGCTAAAATGACATAAAGGTTGAACTGAACAATTGAGTTTATTAATTATAACGCTAGGAGGTCACCCAAAGGTGGACCATTGCTTATAATTAATGACATTAA
>JAOTAZ010000004.1:8766165-8779731 GCA_025629785.1 Erythroxylum oxycarpum
CAAAGAAACCCAAAATTTAGAGAAAAATATAAACTAATGATTCAAGAATGTATTAATGGTTATATAGTCTATGGCAAACAAATCATAATTTCTCGTGATGTCATATTTCATGAGCATATGTTTCCTTTTACTACAATATTTGCATCCTCGTCACCTAATACGGTGCTACCATTACCTTTATATGAACAAGACATTGGTATTAAGATTCCCAATCAGCTAACACCCAACTTTTCTACCAATACCATCCCCGTTGAAAATGACAACCCTACTGCATCTATCATTGAACCTGCTCTTCCAACTAGACCGAAAAGACAACGACAAGTATCAACCAAATTACAAGGGTTTTCTTATGATATTCAAGCCTCTTTAAATCGAACTCCTTCTGCTAATTTAGGTATTGCTCATCCCCTTTTTTTTCTGTAATTTCTTATGCACGTTTGTCATTCTTTTTTAGCGGCCATCTCCTCCACAGATGAGCCAATAAATTGTTCACAAGCTTCTAAAGATCCTCGCTGGCACGAAGATATGTGTGCTGAAATTGCAGCCCTTGAAGCAAACCAAACTTGGACTTTTGAACATCTCCCTCCAGGAAAACAAGCAATTGCTTCAAAGTGGGTATACAAAATTAAATACAAATCAGATGGTACCATCGAGCATTTTAAAGCGTGGTTGTTTGCCAAAGGATTCATTCAAATTGAAGGGGTGGATTATCACGAAACTTTTGCTCCGGTCGCCAAACTTACCACCGTTCGTTGCTTATTAGCTCTTGCTACTATTCGCAATTGGGATTTACATCAGCTTGACTTTAACAATGCTTTCCTTCATGGTAATCTCCATGAAGAAATATACATGAAGATGCCACAAGGTCTTCACGTGCTTGTAGGCTCCAAAAATCTCTTTATGGTCTCAAATAGGCCTCATGACAATGGTTCACCAAATTCACATCCTTCTTAATTGAAGTTGGATTCACACAGTCCAAGGCTGATTACTCCTTGTTCACATCATGCACAAATGGACACTTCTCATCTATGTGGAGGATATTATCATTGCTGGCAACAATGATCGTAGCATTACTATGCTCAAATCCAAGCTTCATAATCGGTTCCACATCAAAGACCTTAGACCTTTGAAGTACTTTCTTGGCCTTGAAGTGGCTCGATCTCCCTCAGGTATTGTTATTTCTCAACGGAAATATGCTTTAGACATTTTATAGGAAACAGGATTGCTCGCTGCCAAATCTGCTGCCTCTCCAATGGAGCAAAAACACCAATTGTCAGCTGAAATAGGTGATTTGTTGGACGATCCTTTTGCAATACCGTCGTCTCGTTGGGCGACTGCCATACTTGATCATTACACGACCTGACCTTAGCTACTCTGTTCAAAATGCTGAGCCAGTTCCTTAATGCTCCACGACAACCTCATCTTTATGCTGCCAAAAGAGTCCTTCGTTATATCAAAGCATCTCCTGTCCAAGGTCTTTTTTTATCAAGTTCCAGTCCTTATCAACTTAATGCTTACTGAGATTCACACTGGGCCAGTTGCCCTACAACAAGACGATCCACCACAGGGTATTTTATCTACTTAGGCCACTCCCCTATCTCTTGGAAGTCTAAGAAACAAACAACCATTTCCCGATCGTCCACTGAGGCAGAGTATCGCGCTATGGCACATACAACCAGTGAACTAATACGGCTACAACATCTATTTTCAGACTTATGTATCTCTTTTTCGACAGCCACCAAACTTTACTATGATAACCAGTCTTCCATGCATATCGCGGCTAACCCGGTCTTCCATGAATATACCAAGCATATCGAAATCGATTGCCATTTTATTCGTGAACATATATTCAGGCTGGGAAAATACAAACAGTCCACATTTCATCCAAAGCATAACCTGTAGACCTTTTCACCAAAGCTCTCGGATACGACCAATTCCACTTGCTTTTATCCAAGTTGGGCATTACGAATCTCCATGCTCCAACTTGAGGGGGCGTATTAACGTTAATATCTTAATAGACGTTATTGTAAATATCTATCAATATCCTTTATTATCTCCATTAGCCTTGTATAGAACCAATGGCTCCAAACCCCTTATTCTTCTCCTCAATTCATGTATAGCCTAATTAACGATACTTTCGTTAATCTTGTAACCCCAGCTCCTTTTTTAAGGTTTCGAGTAATATAGATGATGTGAACTTCCATTCTATATTACTTTCTTCACATATTTAAAGAACCATATGTGAAGATGCTCATCCCACATCGGTGGCATGAGAACATGAGAGGGGGAGAGGAGCTTATAAAAGAAAGCCCTCTCCTCCCTATTTCAATGTACCAAAAAACATAATTTCCCTTCATAGTGAAATTTTTCTCTCTCCGTGGTTTTTACCATATTGGGGTTTTCCACGTAAATCTTTTGTGTCCTTTAATTTCTTTCTTATTACCTATATTTTCCAACATTCTTGTTTTATTCACTTGTTGAAATATGCAATTACGACCAATATTATTGTTATAAACCATGCTCATCTATTCTAGTATAATATTTCTTCTTATTGTTAAGGTGACTCCCGAAATTATTTGTTGCAATTTGTAGCTATGGTTGCTTAAGTTATCTGTGCTGTTTGTATTAAATTCTAAAGAATTACTAACAAAAGAAACTAAATACCCCAGTTGAATTCGACCCACCAACACAAAATTGAGACCTCTTTGGGCCTAACTGAAAGCAAAACCTTTCCCAATATCGTCAGTTGATGCAGTTGAGAACAACAAGAACAAACTTAAAAAGTGAGCCAGAACCTAAACCAAATAAAACAAGAACGCACAAAGGTTGACCCTCTAGCTTCTCAACAAAACAGAGCTCCATTTTGAAAAGTTCGAACCTTTTTGAATGAGAAAGCAAAATAAGCAGATATGATAACTGAGTTTTGCTCGACAAAAGTAAATATTGAGACCCAAACACAGGATTTTGAGTTGGGTAGAGATTGGTAGGATGGGATTGAACAAACAGAGATTCCGAGGGAAAGAAGAAGCAAAAACAGGAGTATGACAAACCAATAGAAGGAGATGGGCAGTTAGGCAAAGGAGATAGGTATGTAAAATTTAATGAGAACTGATGTGACAAAGAAATATAGGAGAAGAGATAGCCTCAGCAGGGTGAAGTAGATGAGCTGAAAACCACCGCATCGCCGTCGAACAGTGAAAAAGGAGGAGAAGAAGTAAGAAAAAATAATTAAGTTTAAGTTAAGTTAGTGAGACAAAATGGTAAACAATTGCATTCCAAGCCCTTAGGAAAGAAAGTGGCAGAATCAACAAAAAAGAGAAACAAGTTGTTTACCTTCATTCACTTTTGGCAGAGTATATATTTTGTATGTTTTTTTCAACTCAATAAACCTATTGTCAAAAATATATTAATAATAGAATGATTCCAATCAACCAAATATTCTGTTATACGAGACAATATTCAATGTACTACATAAACGGGTCAATGTCTCTTATTAATTTATTTTTAAGTTTAAGCTAAGTTAGTGAAACAAAAGGGTAAACAATTGCATTGCAAGCCCTTGGAAATAAAGTGGCAGAATCAACAAAATAGAGAAACAAGTTGTTAGCCTTCATTTTCTGGTAGAGTATATGCAGTATCATTCATCCAAGTTTAATCAGAACCTGAATTTGAAAAAATAAATTTTAGTTAAAACAAGTCAAATGTGTGAAAGTTCTGACTTCTTTATGGTGGGTATTAAAGTAATCAACATGATGGTGGATTACAATTGCATTAATCATTATTTATAGCCTAAAACGGTTGCTTGAGATCATAATTAGAGTTGCAACAAGTTTCGTATAGGACAACCTTATCACAAGTGCAGTTATGTTTTACAGGTTTCAATCCTCTGTAACGATTGCAACAGCACAAGTGAAGTTACATTTCACATTGCTAAGCTCAAGTGCAGTCACTGCAAATCATATAATACGCGTAGGGTTACAACACCGGAGCAACACTTGATTTCTTCGACGTAACAGGATGCTGATATGTTACAGCAGATTCAGTCGTTCTTAATTTTTGATGGTCTATTTCAGCTGATTGATTTTTTTTTTCCCAAATTTGTTCGCAATAACATGAAAGAAGTCATCTTGCGTTGCTGCAAGCTTCTTCAATCTGTTATAATAACAGAGAAGAAAATGGGTCTTCAATAGAGAAAAGGAGTACCGTGTAAAATCTTGGATTGGTAGAGGTAGATACCTGACGTTATACGTAGGTGGGTTAAATTTTGTTATATTGACTTTTCTGCTTCAGAAATGGTCGTAACAGGTCCACCTGGAAAACTTCATGTCGAGTTTCTTCAAGCACGAACATCACGAGTGGATTTGAAAAACACACAACGTGTCATTTCCGATATATCAAAAAAAAGACATGACATGGGCATCATCCAATGTTATTTACGAATGATGCCGAGTCCAGCCACGAAACTTCCGAATTCAACCAGTCACACTCACATGCGTGACAAACGCTCGTGAAAAACGGCTTAGCCTAGCCCGATCTTTACAGGCGATTTCGTGTAAAACGCCAAGCCCCAGGTGCCAATTTCATTGTATGTGAGACCCTCATCATGCGGACGAGGTCTTCGGTTCCTCTCCTCTATTCTTACGCTATGCATATAAGGGCATCACAACACAAAACTTGCTCACAATCATGGCACTAACAATCGGATCCTTTATGATCACCTATTCCTCGATTCGTGTTCATAGTCAACCTCGGCGAGGCAACCTTTCCTCCACATCGGATCAGTTCTTTTGTACCATGTTTTAAAATTAATCTCATTCATCCATTGCAATAAGTAAATTAAAATTGGATCGATGAGATTTTATAGAATCAGGGTATTCGGGAACCCATCAACATTCCCGTGCAAGTACAAAACACCTTCAAACATAGGACAGTGCTAACTTCTAAGAATGTTGGATGACAAGTCAACCCTTTTGGCATCTAATACTACAAGAAATACACACAATCCGCAATGTTTGATAAAACGTAGCGGATTGTAAAGACTTTTCGTGACCTTTTAAAAAATGTTACGAAAAGTTTGAATTTTCTGTAACGTTTTATTAAAACGACGCGGATTTGCAACATTTTTATAACGTTTTATCAATAAAATGTTGCGAAATAGAAACTGTGACGATTTGTTGAAGAAAATGTCATTGTTGACGCAATTAAAATGTTCTACCTTCAAGAGCAAAACGACGTCGTTTTGGTTTTCTTAAAACTTCTACCGAGTCCCCCCCCCCTCGGCACGCCGTTTCCTTCGGTCTTCCTCCTTCAGATCTACTCCGTCATCTGATGTCTGCGTGTTCTCCGTCGAGCTGCTACGTCTCCGGCCATTGTCATCATCTTCTCCGTCATATTTCGTCAAGGTATTTTCGTCTTCTCTTTATCTTTTCGGTTCATTATTGCTACGAGTAAGAATCTTTGTTGATTTGCCACTAACATAACATAATATTCTCATTCTTATATTTAATTAATAGGTTTTTTTTGCTCTATAGATAAGAGTTAGATTAACAGTGTTAAGATTTCTCGTGAATACATTGATGGAGTGAGAATATTTATGAAGTTTGTGGCTAAAAAAAAGGGCAAAGATTGTGAAATTTAATGCCATTGTGCACATTGCATGAATTGTTATATGAGGTCTCAGATGAATGTTTTTGACCATTTAATGCAATTCAGCATGGACTAATCATACACCTGTAAGGTTTTACATAATGAACTGCCAGAATATAGATTTATCTCTAAGGAAGAAAGGCTTGACGCTACAAATGTAGACATTGATGAGACGAGCAATGATATTAATGAAGGTGATGGTGATGAGGAGGAGGATGGTATGCAAGATTTGCTTCATGATGTGGGTACTTTCTTAAATAATTGTCCAATTGATCAAAATGGAAGGAGCCCTCCTATAGGCGTCGGAGATTCTATTATGGGTGTCTTTTATGAATTGTTGAGTAAAGCAACTGAAGAGTTGTACCCCGGATGTACAAACTTTTCAAAGTTGTCATTTTTAATAGTTGCTTCACTTAAAAGTATACAAGAAAAGGAGCAAGAAGTTATTTGACATGTTACTTGCTCTGTTGAGGGATGTATTACCTAATTATAAATCTTTGCTGAAGTCCTATTATGAAGCAAATCAATTTCTACGGAGCCTAAGTTTGGGTTATATGTCGATATATGCAAGTAAGTACGATTGTTCCCTATTTTGGAAAGAGTATGGGGACTTGGAAAGTTGTCCCCAGTATGGAACATCAAGATGGAGAATTAATGATGGCAGGGGTAAGAAGATACCACATAAAGTATTGCGGTACTTTCCATTAACGTCCAGATTACAACGATTATTCATGTCAAGTAAGACCGCTAAACAGATGACGTGGCATAATGATAGGCCTAAAGGTGACAGTAATAACATGGTTCATCCTTCTGATGGAGAAGCTTGGAAGAGCTTTGATGAGCTATATCCTGAGTTTGCCAGAGAACCACGTAATGTTAGACTAGGGTTAGCAACAGATGGATTCAATCCACATGGCAATTTGTCACTTTCATATAACGTGTGGCCTGTTGTTGTCTTAGCATACAATTTACCCCCTTGGATGTGTATGGATGAGTATGCTATCGCTAGTTATTCCAGGTCCGAAAGTGGTGGGTAGAGACATTGACGTCTATATAAGACCACTAGTAGATGAGTTAAATGAGTTATGGGAAGGTGGTTTTGATGCTTCAAAAGGAGAAAATTTTCGAATGCATGCAGCTTTAATATGGGCTATCAACGACTTTCCAGCCTATGGTAATATTTCTAGGTGGAGCATTAAAGGCTATAAGGCATGCCCTATTTGTAACAAGCAACAGTCCTTCTTTTAAGTTAAGAAGTAAGATTGGTTACTTAGGCCATTGACATTTTCTTCCTTACAATCATCCACAGAGAAAAGGCAAGAAGTTTGATGGCAAGAGTGATCATCGACCTATACCTAACTTACTAGATGGAGATGATGTGGTGGCACAATTATATCATATGCAAAATATATGTTATAGAAAGCACCCCAGCAATAAGAGCAGAATGAGATTGGAAGGAGAGTTGAATTGGAATAAAAAAAAAAGCATTCTTTTATATCTACCATATTGCCATAAGTTAACATTGAGGTATAACCTTGATGTAATGCATATAGAAAAGAATTTTTGTTACAATATCCTTGGTACTTTGATGAATGTTGAAGGTAAAATCAAAGATACAATCAAAGCTCGGCTTGATTTGGAAGATATGAATATTCAAAAGGAATTACACTTGAAAAGAGCAACTGATGGAACTATTGTGGCAAAACCTGCAGCATGCTATACAATGTCTTCCGATGAGAAGAAGCTTTGCGAGTTTGTAAAGCAGGTGAAGTTTCCAGATGGTTACGCATATAATATATCTAGATGTATTAATGATGATGAAAGGAAGATTACTGGACTTAAGTCTCATAATTGTCATATACTGTTACAAAGCATTCTTCCATTAGGAACGCGTGCCATCTTGAATAAAGATGTGATAAGTGTTTTAATAGAGTTGGGGGACTTCTTTTGTTGAATTTATAGATGAAGTTTGAATAAGGATGACGTACAGAACATGTGTGATGAGATAACTTTAATCTTATGTAAACTTGAAATGATATACCCACTGACATTCTTTGATGTCATAGTACATTTGGCTATTTATTTGCCAAATGAAGCCTTACTTGGTATACCAGTTGCGCATAGATGGATGTATCTAATTGAGAGGTATTATTTAAATTGATCCTATCACTCAACAAATTTAACTAAATAGTGTCCTATCTAATTATGGTTAATCATTTGTTAAGATTATTAGGTACACTAAAGAGATTTCTTAGATATAAAGCATGTTTATAAGGGTCAATTGTTGAAACGTATATTGTTAAGGAGTGCATGACATTCTGTTCAATGTTTCTAAAAGGAATTGAAACCAACTTCAACATGCCAGAGCGAATCAATGATATGGTTGATGGTAGTGACATATAAGTGTTCTTCCAATAATGTAAGTCGATTGGTACTGGCAAAACAATTGCTCTTCCTACAGATGAGCTAGAGATTGCACATTGGTATGTGCTTATGAATTATCATAAGATTGGGCCCTTTATTGTTAAGTTTTTCTAATCTATTGTGAAATTAAGATATGTAATAAGTAGAGATATTTCATATAATCTTGAGTGAATTTTTTTCAACCATAGTGAGCACATGGATGAGTTGAGGCAACAAGGTTCATTATATGTTGACAGGAGATATAGAGAACAAATTTTCTTAATGGTTAAACCATCGGGTGAGAAGAAGGTTTGTACGTGGTCTACACTAATAATTATATATAGATTCTAGTAAATACTTATTTGATTTTTTCATTTGTTGTTATAGATGATGACATTAACTAACTCTCGTGAAGGAAGTATCTTTGAGTCTTTGTATGCATTAGCATGTGGACCTCATAGTTTGGTGCAGAAATATATTGTATGCAATACAAATGACATGCACTAAAGCCCATGATCTGCGTAGGATTACACAAAATAGTGGTGTTACAGTGTTAGGAAATTATGGGGAAGATAATATTACATTTTATGGGTTGCTGACAGATATTATCAGGCTTGAATATGTTAGGGATAAAAAAGTTATGCTGTTCAAGTGCAAATGGTACGATTTTAGAAATTCGAATATGAGGGTCAATGATATTGTAAAAAAGCATCAACGTAACTAAGTTCAGGTTTAAGGATTACCCATTTATTTTGGTAAACCAAGCGAAGCAAGTCTTTTATGTGGAAGATTTTTTATTCAGTCCAAATTGGTGGATTGTGCAAGAATGTGAAGTTAGACGTGCGTATGATATCCCTTTGCAATGTGAAGTTAGACGTGCGTATACTATCCCTTTGCATGGTAATGAAGAAGGTTCAAATGGCTTTGAGGAGTCTAATGAAGTTCAAGTGGAAGTCAAGGAATGTTCCTTAGAGTTTTTATATCGAAATGATATTGCATTTGATGTAATAAATAATGTTGTATTGAATTCCGAGCAACGTTTGAATGACGATTTGGAGGACTTAGAGACAAGAAATAGTGAGAATGAATGTGATATTGTTTTGGAAGAGTCCACCGACGACGATGATGAATAAATTCTTATTATGCAATTGAACCTTTGTTATTTTCTCTTCATTGTTGTATGCAAATTTTAAGAGAATTTTAAAGTTAATATAAATGAAATAAATGAGAGACCATGTCATGTGCCAATCAATCATAATTTATTATAGATTTATTTTCAACACCAAGTTAGCACTTCCATTTAACCACTTGTTTTCTTCTCATTTTTTCTTAGATGAAAATATCTAATATAATTGCAAAACCAATCACATAGCATCAACACTATCATTCTTTTGACTATTATGAGAGGTATAAATTATAATCTTGTCTTAATTAGTTGATTAAACCAAATTTCAATTATTTCATATGCAGGTTGGAATAGGGTGAACATTGAACATTGAACATTGACAAAGGAGAGAGTCATAGGGTAAGATTTCATGATACTTGCCTTTGCCAAAGATCGATCTCATCTTGAAGTAATTTCAAGATGGGATTGAATATGGGTTAAGCTCATGCAATTTCTATGTTTATGATCAACAAACACGTGCTCATTTATTCACACATACTCTCCCATCATAGTTCCTAAACCACTTTTTTTCTTTTTGCTTATATATATTTTTTCTTCCAAAAAAAGAAAAAGGACGACAAAAGATATATCGAATACCTTCATTATAACTTGAGATTCATACGGTGTGATGACAGTGATGTCAAGAACACTAGGGACTACTGTACAGAAAAGGTAATCAAAAATAAAATGAAACAGAAAATAACAAAAATTGAAGAGAAAATTCATATCAGAATATATAGTGAAAAGCTGGAGAAGAAGCAGAAAATCAAAGAAATACCTTTCTCCTCTTTCTTTTTCTTATCTACCTTTGCTTTATTTGACTTACCTTTGCTAGACCTTGGAGCCATTTCTTCTCTTCTATTGAATAAAGAATTGGAAGCAGGAAAAAGGCTATGATCCCTTTTCAGAAAATCAAAGGCACTAGAGGTTATTGAGTAGATAGGCAACAATGAAGAGCATAAAAAGAGGAGTGAAAAGAGAATAAAGAGCAAAGTAGAAAACAGTGAGAAAGAAAGTTAGTTTACCTTAGCGCGGGAGAGAATGAGACTTAGTGAAAGCTTTCAAGTTACGAGGGAAGGTAGGATAAGCGGTTTAGTTAGGTTTTAACCCTCTTGTGGATCCGTGAGTAATCCTGACCTCTCCTTCATGGTAAAACCTGGATTGCCTTTCCACTCCCTGGCTTCCTCTCTGTATTGTTCTCTTACCTCCCCTCTCTCAAGTTCTCAGCCATACCTGAGCCCTTATTATAAGACCATACTCAGATAAGACCAAACCTTGTAGGAACAACATGAATGTGACATGTTGCAATTTACTTTTGGGCTAGTTAGGCAATTTTGTTTTATCACTTGTTGGGGTCTTCGATTTTGACAATCATTTTTAATCTGAATTCAGCTTTGTAACATGTCTTGGGTGAAATGAGTATTCGTTTATAATGCATTTCATAATGGATGCTTACCGGTTGAAAAGTCTAAAGTTACTGGCATTTAATCTTCTTTTCTCAATTGGATTAACTCGCTTTTAGCCTTTTATTCTTTTAGACTGTTGTTGATGTAATATTCTAGCTTCTTTAGTATCGTTATCTAGCGAGTGTATTCTTATTGAATAGCCATTTAATTCTACATATAATAGAAAATTCCTATTTGAATGCTTTCTAAGAGCACTACTTATCTTTATTTCAGTGATTTGTTTGGTCTTCTACTGCACCTACCTTGATCCTTAACCGGAGCCAGTTGGCAGCAACATTACAGAACATCGAAACTTAAGTTAACTGCTTGCTATTATTTGTTTAATTCATCTAACCTCATTGTATCAAACCAATAAAAGAAACTCAAATGGGAATGATTTTGCTTGTAAGGAATTTGATGGTGTCTGATTTTTATTAGTATATTTTGACTTATAACAATAGCAGTAGTTTTGGACTACTAGCAATTTAAAGTTTGTCTGAATTATTATGTTAAAAGAAAAGGTTGTTCATTGATTCTGGGAATTATGATGTTCCATTTCTAACTATTTGTAATAATTCTTCCATTTATTGTGTAATCATATGAATGTTTACTTGAATATATATAAAGTTGTTTTCAAGTAAGATTAGGTAGGACACACCAACTCTTGTTGGTCCTTAAAACCTTATTCTATAACCCGATCTTATTATTAGATACTTATATTGTGGACTGTATAATTTTTCGATCTTTGCCCTTTTATATTGATTTAATAGGTCTTTTTCTAGTTGTAGACTATGTTGTTTTCTTTAAATATGGTTGGTGAATATTACTTAACCAATTAATAGTATCATTGAAATCTAATGTCAAATTGAATGCAGGTGATTCACATGATCTGGTGTACCCAAGAAGAAGAATAAGGTTGCACCAAGCAGCTTAGTACTGACACAACTGTAGTCATGGTACCGTCAACTTCTTGGAAGTGTAGTTGATGAGCTATCTGCTCCTACACAATTAGAAGATCACACACCTGCACCTTGTGAGCCTACTCTAGCACCAAGAGATGTCACATCTGCGCCTATTACTCATCCTAGAGATAAGTATCTACAACTTTTGAATATGCGACACAATATTAGTTCTCCGTCAACTTCTTAAGAGATGCCTCTAGTTTCTTATAATTAGTCGCCAGTAAATGACACTATTCTTCCCAATATTAGTGCTACCTTTGCAAGCACTGCAGGTATGATCTTTCGCATCATATTGGTGAAACATATAAGTTTAATAATTTTGTTTATCTAACCAATTAAGAGTATGTTATATTCTTATTGTAACGACTGATCCGAAAAAGACAAGAGGTGTCACAAAAGGATATGGATTGGAAAAGATTAATAAGGTGATAGGTAAAAGATTGGAGATAGAGATCTCCCCTATTGAAGGACAACCAACCAACTCCATACAGTCTGTCAAATTATCGAGTGAGATTGGTGTGGTATCCCAAACTTCCTTACCTGTAAGAACAAAATGAAAAAAATAATAATGAGGAGTTGGACATTGCATTTGATAAGTTAGACGTAAGTATTATAAAACTATATAATTTGTACGTGTTTTCCATATGCCTAAAGCTTTGACCAATAATTTATAATTTTTTGCAGCAAAAGTTGGAAGTTAAGGGAATGAGGACTGACAATGAAGTATATGCTGCTGTGAAGAAGTTTCTTACTTTAAGGTCTAAAGATCAAAGATTTCATTTGAAAAACCATTTTACCAAGCACGGAAAGGATGTTAAGCGGCATAATGTCACAGTGGCGGAGTGGATGGGTTTGTGCGAATATTGGGAGCAATCAGCTACAAAGGTTAGTTTATTTGATTAAAAAAACTTAATTTCACAACCTTTTTGACAACTAATTATATTTTAGGATTTATGAATTGTGATTTATAGATGTTATAATAGATTTTGTTACGTGTACGATTAGGAAAAAAAAGTCAAAAAACCAAATTGGCTAGGAGTCAGGTCAAATGTCGACCAAACTCCGACTCCAAAGCCTTTGTAGAGATGTGACATGAGATTGTGAGTTATTACTTTTTTAATTATATTTTACTTTGATTGATATTTCAAAATTTATAATAAATATTACTAGTAATATATTTCTATACAACAGAGTGACAGAGATGGAGAAGAGTGTGACCGGATGAAGCTATGGTATCACACTCATTGTGATGAAAGTAAAGGTCAATGGACAACTGCCGAATGCAAAGAAAAATGGGTGAGTACATAGTTCATTTACAAATATTTCTTAAATGAGACTGTGTATGTAATTAATTCTTACTTTTTCAGGAATCAATGTGTCATGAATTGACATATTCAATAGAACAAGGTCATCTAATGATAGTGGATGAAATGTGCGACAAAGTCTTAGGTACTAGATCAGATTATGTTGTTGGCATGGGAATTAGGCCTCGACCACAAGGGAAGACTTCGGTCAGAAAGAGACTTCGAGACGAATTAGAGGACTCAAAGAAGGTTAATCAGGGGTTACAGTCTCAAGTCGATGAATTGACTAAAAAAGTTAAAGAAATGCAGATCGATTAACTACCGAAGTCGAACAATAAAAAAGATCTTGGAACTTTTATGTGCTACACATAATATTCGTTTAGATTAGAAATGTACTCATATTAATATATTAAATACTTACAACGTATTGTTTATATTAATTATAGTATTATGACATGTTTGGGAATTGCAATTAAATAATAAATTGTCTGCATGTATTAAATTCTTGTTATACATGAATTATTAAATAGTTATTAAATAAATAAAATTCATAAATAATATGGAATAGTTATTTAATAAAAAAGATTTAAAAATTTGTTATCTAAAAAAGAACTATTAAATTACAAAAATAATTAAATTAC
>JAOTAZ010000004.1:8853467-8867079 GCA_025629785.1 Erythroxylum oxycarpum
AATTACATTATTTTATATACTTAATTTTTAAAAATTAGACAAGACGGAGTATGCATTGCCATCCTAGTTTATGATGTATGAATTTAGTTTTAATTTAATTAATTTAAGGATTTACTTGTTAAAAAATTTCAATTTTCAATTTAAAAAAAAGGCCAAAAGTATATATATTATATGCAGTTCAATAGCCATAGGAGTCAGGATTAGGTTTCAAAACAAATAGATCTTACCGATTAAACGTCTGCGTTTTAAGAAAGGCGCTATTTCTGTCTGTCGCTTATTTGGAACAAGAACACGCTCGTTCTACCATATCAACGTCGGTTGAACTCGCCGTCTGTTCTGCCGACGGTAAGTTATCTGCTTTTAAACTTTCTTTTTTCCTTCTTCTTTACTTTATAGCAAAGCTAAAGCCAATCTCTATAATTTGATTATTGTTTATTATTAGTGATTTTGGGGGCAGATGAAACTGAAGAAGCAGAAACGACATCGTAGGGCAGTGAGGTTCTACACGGCATGTTTTGGGTTTAGACAGCCGTATAAGGTTCTATGTGATGGAACCTTTGTTCATCATCTTATAGTTAATGACATTGCTCCTGCTGACAAAGCTCTCTCCAATATCCTTGGTGGTCCTGTCAAGCTTTTCACTACTAGGTTTACAATTTCTTTTTTCTTTTTGGGATTTTATTTGAAGATGAGGGCTTTTGGCAAGTGATTTACAGATTTTTTGTTGGGGTTGCAGATGTGTTCTTGCAGAACTGAAAAGACTTGGTAGTTCCCATGCTGAATCTCTCCAGGCAGCTTATCAGCTCTTGACTGCAAGGTTATTAATAACCCTACCTTTCTGGGAAGAATTTTCTTGCGTTTTTATATCTAGGGAGGCTTTTGTTTAACATTTATACATTATTGGTTACTTTTTTATGTGATCATAAAATTCTATGTTTTCTTACCAAGCACTGCAATCTTCAATTTCAGATGTGATCATGAGAATGTAAAGAGTGCAGATTCATGCATCACTGAGATTATCGGCGAAAATAATCCTCAACATTTTTTTATTGCTACGCAAGACACGGACGTACGCAAAAAGCTGCAATTGGTTCGTGTAGCTAACTGATACCGAGTGACTTCTTTGAAGAACCTTAGCGTTATTTTAATTCATAGAATCATATACACGATGCAAATACATAGACATATATGCTAGTGTTTTCTTTATTCTTTGCTTTTTGGCTATAATGTGCAAGTGTATTATGTATTAACTGTATACTTGCTTACACCTGTAGATTGGTTTCCGCTCCAGCGCTTAGCTGTGGGTTCTTGTCATGGCCTTCATTAGCTGCTAAAAATATTGTGTTAATAAGCTCAGTGGATTTGTCATAACTTGTTCATAAAATAATTTTGTTTGATTAGAAATTATCCTTAGGACTTACCGACACAGTTACTCAAAAATTTTCTTTTGTGAAGTTACCAGGCGTGCCTCTCATATTTGGTCTGCGAAATGCTCTTTTCCTTGAGCCACCATCTGCTTTTCAACGCCAATTTGTCAAGAATTCTGAAGAAGAGCGTTTGCATATGACACCTAAGGAATATAAAATGTTGAAAGAGAGAACTGGAAACTTACTGCAAGATGAAGAAGCAAGAGATTCTGAAGGCGAAGATAGAGGTCAAGGGGATCAAAATATGAAAGTGCAGCCCATGAATAAGACACATAATGCAAGAAACAGATTGTCTGTCAAGGATAGACCTCAATTTAAGAGAAAGAAAGCTAAGGTATAATCTGTACCTTTCTGCTGTACAGTTTTAACACTCATCACTTTCTTGAAACTTACTTATTGCCAAATGTTCGTTGGCGTTTTTTTTTTTGCCTCCTTTTGACATTTTCACATTGTCTGGCTATAATGTCTGGCTTGTTGGATCGACACAATAGGTTAACCATGGAGATCTTTCCCTTTTTTCACCTGGAAGAGTTGCTATTTATGTTATTTTTCAGTCATAACTTTCCGATGTGCATATACCTATCAGCTCATAGCGTGAATAGATTTATAACTCCAAGTGATACAGTATCAGGATGGTTTTTACTAGTTGCTTTCTATACTTGCCACTGTTGATGGAAAGAATGGTGCTAGATTGTATCAGGCATTATGTGGTAACACTGATTTAGGGAATGCTCTTAGAGTCAGGACTACTACTCTTATTACCATTAGTATGTTAGACTTCTTGATGTTGTTTGGTTGTACCAGTGATTGTGACCACAACGGTTGAGATGATTCTTAATTGAGATAAAATGTTATGGTGTATTTTATAGAGTAGTCTTAATCCAGAGCAAGTGTTTTATCCAAGTGCAATGAGCAATGGTCTGCAAAATGTTTTGGAACAATAAGTATCGAACTTTTCGGTTGAGATGTTAAGTGCATATGCAAATCATGCTTATCTAATGCTGTAGATGTCCATATTACTCAGCTACTTCAAATGGTATATTCTTTATCCCCTCGAGTGCTTAACAAGTTCTTTTTTTTTTCTTTATGATTTTCTTCACATATTGTCATAAAAATTGTTTCTCAATGATGGTGTTGTGGAAGGACGGAGCTGCCTGAAATGTAATTATGTTAAGTTTAGAAGCAGAAGTGTAGTTCAACTAAATCCAGTTATTCTGCTCTATGAAATTATCTTAAGATGATGTTACTTCTGCTGTTAATTATTTCTCAAGAGAACATTTTAATAGATCATTTGGTATATACTTTGTTATCAAAATTCCAGGCACCAAATCCACTTTCGGTGAAGAAGAAGAAGAAGAGTGAAATCCCAAATCCTGTAGTTGCGAAGGTGAGCATTCAATTATCCTAGTGATTTTGTTCTTCTTGTTGTTAAACACTGCGCATTAAGATGTTTCTTTGGAATAAAATCTGGAATATTTCTGAAATTTGTCTTGGAAATGTTTTGTTGAAGCCTTCACCATTATACTTTCTGTTAAGTTCTATTGTGTTGTTATGGTGTCCATTCTAATTGGTGAACAGTGTGGTTTGTAGATGGGAAGGTGGTTAAAATGAATTATAGGCTATAGCTCTATTTTTAGTGATGTTCTTGCCTTGAAGATCTCAACCTTTTTTTTTGTTTACTTTTATAAAAAAAGGTAATGGACTGATGAGCCATTGTTTTATAATGTTTTATTTTGAGATACATGTTCTTTGCTTTTATGTTTGATTAAATGTCATGATGCTTAAACTATAATATTTGTTATTCAGAAATTGGTTGATCATATTCTTGTTTCATTGGTTGAATTGTCGTGGAACATCCATTTTTGTACTTACGGTCGATTTAAGATGGACGAATGCTAGTATGAATTTAGGGTTTTTTTTCTATGCAGGTAAATAAAAATGCAGAAACTCCTGCAATTAGGAGCAGAAAACGAAAAAGACCTAGCAGAAGTTCAAAGATGGTAGACACAAGCAACTAAAAATTTTCATCTGCTGTAGGTGCAACTTTTTATTCTCTCTAAAGCAAACATATGATCAAGGGCATCATCTCGTCGAAGTTATCAGCAACAATTTTTGTCAATGGGATGCTGGTCTAGACTTGTTTGTAGTTACTTATTTACTATGCGAAGTACATGAGGAGTATTTGGGTACCTTTGATGAGAACAAGTTATTTAAAAGTTAAAACTATTTGCCTTCATCCTATTGTATCTAAGAGCAAATGTGTTATGAATACCTATGATCAATACGAAGATTCAATGCACTTTTATGTCTTAAATTTGTTTTTTCTTATTATAGTAACTATGAAACAATTTTTAATTGAAGGTATAGTAATGGAAGGTTAAAAAAGGTAATAGAAGGTATAGTAATAATAGAAGGTGCTCCATTTAAGATTATGTTGGAAGTCGATTCCAAACAATGGAGGTTCGAGGTGGATTAGCTCAATTCTGAGATACTCCGGGAGTACACACTATCTCTTATATAGTAGGGATGTAAAAAAGTTAGGGATTACACCAAACATCAAAGAAAAGTTCGAAAGTCATAGTGGCCAATCGTGAGAAAATTGTAAATTAATTCTTGAACAATTCTAAGCAATAATTCAAGTTATAAATTCATCTAACATCGTTTATGATATCTTTTAACGTAACTTAAGATTTTCGAAAACCTTAAGATTTACGCTATGACAAGAGAAAGGAATACTAACTTTGATCCATATTCGTCTATTTTTTGATATATTTTAACGTAACTTCTGCTGAAGAGACAGGGAAAGGTTTATTATTAATTAACCCTAATGATTCTAATTATCTTTAACAAGCCCAATAACCGTTATTTTGGGCCATCTTTATATTAGAATCTAGTAAAGTAACATAGGTCACACTAATTATTAAAATTAATATAACAATCTCCTACTTGGCTCATGTTACAACTTGATGATCCAACAACATAAGTGTGTACCATATATTGAATCCGTCAATCCATCAAACTTAAATGAATTAAAATAATGGGATCATAGTAGTCACAAGTTATCTAACGACATGATTTCTTCCACGTATCACACAATCATCTCAACTCGAAATAACTGTAATTGAGAAACGCTATAATTCATTCTCAACGTTAATTTTTTTAAAAACATAATTTGACATCACAATGAAACAATGCGTGTACACAACATAATGTAACAACTAACAAATAAACAAAAAGATAACATTAATTGAATTCATAAGTGTCAAAACAATAATAGCAAATGTCCAAACATATGTACATACATAACATGATCTCATGCTAGCAATGACTTATCTATAATGCTCATCCTTTTAACATGACCAGTAAATATTTTAGGTAGTAATTCTTTAGTTAACGGATCCGCTACCATCAGACCAGTTCCAATATGCTCAATTGACACTTGATGTATTTGCACTTCTTTTTTGACTGACAAGTATTTCAAATTCATGTGTGTAACACCCTTAGAATACTTGTCATTTTTAGAAAAGAAAACAGCTACACAATTATCACAATAAATTCTTAGCAGTCTAGCCATACTATCGACAATACCTAGATTTAAGACAAAGTTTCACAACCGCAATTCTTGAATAGTGACCTCAAAGTAAGCAACAAATTTAGCCTCCATAGTGGAAGTAACAATGATATACTGCTTTCCACTCTTTCAAAAAATTGCCCCTCCTGTTAGTTAGAATAGATATCCAAAGGTAGATTTTCTTGAATCTACATAACCAGCATAGTCTAAATTTGAATAACCGTTCACTTCTAAGTGATCTGATTTCTTGTATGTGAGCATGTAATCCTTGGTGCCTTGTAAATACCTAAGAACTTTCTTTGTAGCTTTCCAGCGATCAAATCCATGATTACTTTGATATCGGCTTAATATTCCAACAACAAAACTGATATCTGGCCGAGTACAAGTTTGAATATACATCAGACTCCCAACTACAGTTACATGGGGAATAGATTTCATTTCCTTTCGTTCCAAATCATTCTTAAGACATTGCATTTCATTAAATTTATCCCCTTTTTGAATTGGAACTAACCTTGTTGAGCATTTTTCCATCTTAAATCTCTGTAATATTTTACTGATATATCCTTTGTGAGACAACCACAATAATCCTTGTGGTTTGTCACAGAATATTTCTATTCCAATCATATAGGATGCCTCACCCATATCTTTCATTTCAAAGTTATTAGAAAGAAATTTTTTTACATCATGTAACAAGCCCAAATCATTAGCAGCCAAAAGAATATCATCAACATATAGTACCAAAATAATGAACTTGCTCCCACTAACCTTCATATAGATACACCTATTAACAATGTTCTCTATAAAACCATAAGAGGTAATGGTATCATTAAAATTAAGATACCATTGTCGAGAAGCTTGTTTCAAACCATATATTGACTTCTTTAATTTATACACCATATTTTCCTTTTTTGTAGTCACAAAACCTTCCGGTTAGTCCATATAAACTTCTTCTTCTAAGTTACCATTCAGAAAAGCGGTCTTTACATCCATTTGGTAAAGCTCTAAATTATAATGAGCTACCAATGCCATAACAAGTCTTAAAGAGTCCTTCTTTAAAATTGGAGAGAAGGTCTCTTTAAAGTCAATGCCATCTTTTTTAGTATAACATTCGGCTACAAGTCTAGCTTTGTACCTTTCAATATTACCTTTCTAGTCCCTTTTGGTCTTAAAGAGCCATTTACAACCCACTTGTTTTGAGCTTTCAGGTAACCCAACTAATTCCCAGACTTGATTATCATCCATAGATTTTAACTCTTCTTTCATATCATTGAGCCACTTTTCAAAATTATTACATTTCATGACTTCTTTAAATGAGACTGGATCCTTATCAATGTTCAAGTCACACTCATGCTCAAGTGAATACACCACATAGTTATCTGATATAGCTGGTCTTTTCTTTACAGTACTATTTCCTGTGGTATCACTTGATCCTTTGTGACTTGCACATTACTTACTAGTTCATTATTGAAATTCTCTTCTTGTGGGTTTGGAATATTAACTTGTTAGTTCGATATGTTGCGTAACTATGATACAACAAGAGCAATAACAACTTGAGAAGAGACAATAGGTGAAGGATTTTCCACTTGAATCTCTTTAATATCCACCTTTTTGGTTGCCAAATCCCACTGATTTGTCCATTTTCAATGAACCTAATATTACCAGACTCAACTGTTCTTGTACCATAGTTAAGACAATAAAATATGTACCCTTTAGACTTTTTGGATAACCGATGAAGTAACCACTAATGGTTCTTGCATCAAGCTTCCTTTCATGAGGATTATAAATCCTTATTTCGGTTGGGCAACCCCAAACATGCAAGTACCTTAAGTTAGATTTCCTTCCTGTCCATAATTCGTAAGGTGTCACGTGAATCACTTTACTAGGAACCCTGTTAAGTAAATATGTAGTTGTCTTTACTGCATACATCCATAAAGATATAGGTACATTAGTAAAACTTAACATACTCCTAACTATATCCATAAGAGTACGATTCCACCTTTCAGCCACATTATTTTGTTGTGGTATATTGGGCATTGTATATTGTGCATAAATGCCCCGACTTTAAAGAAATTTTGCAAACGGACTTGAAAACTGTTCATTCTCATCATATTTACCATAATATTCACCACCTCTATCTTACGACTTTCACTTTTTTATATAACTGCCTTTTTACCTCATTAATGAACACTTCAATAATGTCCACTTATTGAGACTTTTCATGGAATAAATAAAGATAACCATAATGTGAATAGTCATCAATAAAGGTGATAAAATAATTTTCATTGCCCCAAGATGGAACACAAAATGGACCACATATATAAGTGTGTATTAATTCCAGTAAATGAGTACTTCTTGTGCCTGTACTCTTAGATATGTGTTTGGTTTGCTTGCCTTTAATGCAATCCACACACACATCCTAATCAGTAAAATCTAGTTGAGGTAAGATTTCACTCTTCACTAACCTCATCTCTCTTTCTCTAGATATATGACCTAACTTTTGATGCCACAAGTAAACTGAGTGTTCATTATGTGCACTACGTTTATAGCCAATATTGTGTTTAACACGAAACAGGGATTCAAAATAATTAACATCAAGATTGAAATGATATAAACCATCCATTAATATACCATAGCCATAATAGTACTGTCGTTTATACAAAGAAAAAAAAATGTCATTTCCAATATTGAAAGTAAAACTTATCTGATCCAATTTACTAACAGAAACTAAATTTATAGCATATTTAGGAACATAAAGACACTTTTCAAGATCTAGATTACAATCAACATCTAAGATCAATCTATAAGTCCCTATTCCTTCTATTCGTGCCTTCATTCTGTTACCTAATCTTAAGGTGATCAAGTTTTTTGTAGAAGAAACAATGTTGTCCTTTATGGATTTGGCTCTCATTAACCTTCATTAGGGCTTTTTCCTTATTGCTCTTTTTTCTTAGCTTTCCCTTTTTGCTGCTAACTTCTTTGTGTACTGTGAGGTGAACAGAGTGTTTCTTCATTTTCTTTAATCTCCCATTCTCCTGTATCAACATGACTTTGATTTTTTTGAAAGTTCCATTTTTCCTTCAGAGTGTTGTAATTTACTTGGAACTGACCAAATTCAAGAGGAAGTGAGTTGATGATGAACTGTACTAGGAAGGATTCACTCACATCCATGCCCATTGATTTCAGCTTTGAAGCCAAATTTGATATGCTTGTTACATGATCATGGATAGGTTGTGACCAGTCAAACTTCTTAGTTAATTCGCTCATTAAGCTTCTTACAATAGACTTGTTAGTTATGTCTGATTATGAGTACTCTTTGATTTTCATCATGAATTCCCTTGCATTGTCTGTATGCAACATTAATGACTTAACATTTTTAACCATTGACAATCTCATCAATTTCAGAATCAACCTATTAGACTTTTCCCAAGCCTCAAAATATGTCCCTTGGGTACTGGTCTCAGTAATGATTGCAGGCTTCTCTGCAATTAATGCTAGGTCCTTATCTATAATACCCAACTAAAATTGGATTTGCTCAGACCAATCGACATAGTTTAGCCCATTGAACTTGATCAGACCATTGCCCAAAGCTAACAAGTTACTAGAAACTGCAAACGTAAAAACAAACTCACACATTAATACTTTGAGTACAATTAATAGATTCAGACAATAATAAACTTTAATATATATATTTAAGTCCGCCTTTGGGTGACACTTAAACACATATCCTTAATTTATGATGATGCTAACATATATATACACACTTTGATAGACAGTCAATCATACTCAAGCTAGTATGCATCTTATGTTTGGATATACAAACATATTCACTAAGTAGATCGATAAGTCTCTTTAATGCTATTAACTAAAAGCAATGATTCACCTTTATATAATCTCCTAGCATTATAATTAATAATCTCAATTATTCAGTTCATCTGTTATGCCATTTATAAGCATCATGTAATATGAACAATTGAAAGAATACATGATCAAATGTCTAAATATCTTTTCAAGCAAGGTCACTTTGGTGACTAACAAGCTTTCTATACAATAAACATTTAATTAATAAAATATAAAATAATTTTGAAATTTAACTATAATGTTTAAAGACAGTCCAAGAAAAATTATAAGGACCAAAATATATAACTGACCAACTTCAACCTTTTGTATTTCAATTGGAAAACAAATTTCTAGCAAACGTTAACCCCAAACATGTCTCGTTACAGATTGTCATATTCATCACCTTTTGGAAGACCACGCACATGAAATCACTTTCCAGAATATTTCAATCCAAACAATTCATCCTTTATAATTATAAAGCTAAGGTCTTTCTTATGGTGGGCCACGATCATTGACTTTTCTTTGAACAATTCAGAATTTGCTTAAACAAGTAATGCAAACATACTTTTAATCATGGGTCCCATTTTCTTAGCCTTTTGTTTTACACAGGATCTATGTAAATGAATTTCACATATTATAAACTTAAATCCTTATCATGGTAGGCTCCACAGGTATAAAAAACTTTCTTTAAACCTCTCCAGAATTCAACATTGCAAGAAACAATAAATGCATCACAAATCAATGCCTTAATGGTGGGTCTCACAAAAACACTTTCTTGCACTTTTCGTTTTCTAGAAACATAATTCATGAAAACTTTCTCTAAAACTTTTATTCCATATACGCTTCTCACTAACAGGTCAAACTATAATTAATGCATTTATGTACTTAACATCTATTCTGTTGCTGTTTTAAAATTCATGCAAGACAGTAATGCAACATAAACCATTGTGGTAAGCACCAGAAACATGAAAAGCATTCCATTAGAGTCTTTAAGGTATAGGCTTTTCGGTTTTCTATTAAAAACAAAACAAACAGACATGCTAGAACAAACACATTCCTTAAACTATTATTAGTGAATGAATCAGTTGTGTCAATGAATTTAATCGATTCCTTAGCCCACTCTACAATCAATTGCTACAACAAATTTTAGGGTTAACTCTAATGTAAATCAAAGTGTCATAACCTGCTCTGATACCACATGTAAATTAATTCTTTAACAATTCTAAGCAATAATTCAAGCATAGAATTCATCCAAGATCGTTTATGACACAATTGATTCAACACTTTTGAAAACTCTAAAATTCACGCTATTAATAAAAGAAAGAATACTAACCTTGATCCATACGCGTGTAATCTCTTCTTGTTCGTAAATTCCTTCTTTACGCAAAAGTTTATCCACTCTCGCCTTCTTACTTTTCTTTGTTCTATCAATGGTGTAAGAACGTCTATTCTTTGATATCTTTTAACATAACTTCTACTGAAGGGAGAGGGAAGGGTTTATTGTTAATTAACCCTAATGATTCTAATTACCTTTAACAAGCCCAATAACCATTATTTTGGGCCCACCTTTATATTAGAATCCATTAAGGTAATGTGTGCCACACTAATTATTAAAATTAATCTAACAAATATCTTTAGCATGGGACGTTGTAATGATGTACATCTAATGGTTCAAGGCAGATTGAGGACATTATGATGTACATCTTAGGGGCACAATGGTTAAGGACATTAGGTCTGATTCTATAGGATTTCTCTCAATTATCTCTGCAGTTTTGAGATGGTTGGGAAAAAGATTATTTTCACATGATTGGCAACTTCAACTAATAAATTAGTTGATGAGTCTAAGATGAGCAAGGAAATCACAAAGAAAAAAGAAGGAATCCTCCTCCAAATAAACTCTATCACTATATTGTCCTCAGGTGCTTTTAACTCTTATTTCAATTTGGGTTTATCTAACTTAGAACTTAAGTATCTTGCAGTCTTATCAAGATATTTCTAAAAAACCCTCATGGTCTGCCTCCTTCATAAACCCATGATCATAAAATTATCATGAAATCAAGGTGTGAACTACTATGTGTAAGGCCATATGCGATCCTCATTATCATAAGAATGAAATCAAGAAATTGGTGAGAGATATCGTGTCATACGTCTAAGTCAAACCTCATACTTATCTCTTGGTTTGCTAGTTAGAAAGCATGATGGTTCTTGGAGGTTTTATGTTGACTATCAAGCATTTAAGAGGATCACCATCAAAGACAAATTCCCTATACATATCATCAATAAACTATTAAAAGAGCTATATGGTGCAAAGTTTTTCACTAAACTAGCTAGATTTGAGAGCGAGTTGCTATCAAATACAAACGTGAGAATAGGACATTCCAAAAATTGCATTTCAAATTGACCATAGACATTATGAGTTCATATTGATGTTATTTGGTCTGACTAATGCTCCTTCCACTTTTTAATCATCAATTCAAACCTTAAATTTGATATTTATTATAGTTTTTGACAATATCTTAATTTATAATAGAAATTAAGAAGAGCACCGAATGGATGTTGAGGTTGTTTTTAATATTTTAGAGACACACCAATTCTTTGTAAGAGAAGAAAAGTGCACTTTTGCCCAAAGAGAAGTAAAATATTTGGAACATAAAATTTCCAGTGATGGTATTTTTGTTTATTAGGACAAGGTTGCCATCATTAAGGTTGGATAAGACCATAAACCATCAAGCAATGCAAGGAGTTTTGGGATTAACTAGGTGTAACTGAAAATTCATTGAGAATTATGGAAGAATGGCAGCTTCCCTAACTTAACTATTGAAGAAGGGAAAATTTTTACCGAAGAAGCTTTTACAAGCTTCGGTATTGACTCTTCCTAATTTCGATAAGCCATTTGAGGTGGAATGCGCTTGGCTTTAGTGTAGGTGGTGTTTTATGTAAAACAAGAGGCTAATTGGTTTCTACAGCTATACCGTATAAGGTAAAAGTTTACAATTGTCAGCCTATGAAAAAGATATGTCAGCACTAATCCTAGTAGTTCAAAAATGGTGGCCATATTTGAGAGTTAGGAAATTCATTGTTTGTATTGACCAAATAAAGTACTTATAGGAACAAAGGATTATTATTATAGCTCAAGAGAAGTGGCTGGCTAAATTAATGGTGTATGACTTCATCGTTGAGTATAAGAGAGGAAAGGATAATTATGCAGTAGATGCATTGTCCCAAATTTATGAAAAGGAATTGATGGTTGTCTCTACACTACTTTTGAGTTATTTGACATCAATAAAAGAGAAGTGCAAGGCAATCCAAAATTGCAATGATTTGGACAACTTTGCCAATCAAAAGAGGTTGTGGGTCAATAGGAATATAAGGAAGGTAGACTTTATTTTAAAACAGAATTTATTTACCAATTTACTCTCCATTAATTCCTATTATTAACAAAAAAATACATTCCAACACTCATGAAGGATATCGCAAAACTCTTTATTAAGTAAGGTATGTGTTTTATTGGTAAGACACGAGAAAATACCGTCTTGAGTTCATACAAGAGTATGAAATCTATCAAAAACGAAAAAAAAAAACTTAAGGTCTTATGCCAACTGAGTTGTTGCATCCATTTCCAATTCTTGTTTAGGTTTGGTCACATAGTTAGATAGATTTTGTAAAAGTACTTCCCAAGTCAATGGGGAAGTCAATCATTTTTATTGTTGTTGACCGACTTTCAAAGTTTGCTCATTTCATTCCCATTTCTCATCCTTACTTTGTTGTTACAATAGTACGATTATTTTTTGAGAAAATATTTAAGTTATATGGAATGCCTGAAAGTATAGTATAAGATAGAGACCTGACTTTCACTAGCATAGTTTAGAAAGAGTTGTGCAGTTTACAAGGTACCATCTTCAATTTTAGCTCATCCTACCACCTGCAAACTGATGAATAGACAAAAGTGGTCAATAAAATGTTGGAGATGTACCTTTGTTGTTTCAATAGCCAAAATCCAAACAAGTGGGTCAACTGGATTCCTTAGGTAGCATATTGCTAGAACACAAGTATTCATTCTTCTGTAAGAAAGACATCATATGAAGTTGTTTACAATAAGCTTCCTCCTTCACTTTTGACATATATTACATACACTTCACAATTAGAAGCTATCGATCAAGAATTGCAAATCAGAGATTTAATTATAGAGCTAAGAGAATAGCTAACATTAACTCAACAATGCAAGAAGAAGTCCTATGATGCTCAAAGAAGTGAAAGAAGTTTAACATTGAGGATTTTGTTTATTTACGACTACATGTTAGAAGACAAACATAGTTGAGTATAACTATTGGCTTTCCTTTGGTAGTTGTCAACATTCATTTATTATGGTTGTTTTGTAGTTATTTATCAGTTGTCAAACTTAGTTATGTTTTAGTTGTCTTTAGGTTGTTATAGTCAGTGAATAAACTGACGTTGATGGATATAAAAAGACTTATATGGGTAATTTTTGTAAGTGAAAAGAGTGAAAAAGTAGAGAAAAAAACAAGAGAGATGTAGCATCTCATCACTAATGGGAAGGGTAAAATAGTAATTTGGAAAGGGCTGTGAGTAGATAAGATTGTTTTGAAATATTCATGCATAACCTTACACGTGAATAGTGCATTTTGCACATGAAAATAACTGTACATGCATTCATGACATTTCCCGGTATATGTGCCTAAATGTGATTTTTGTGAAAAATGTGATTTTTTGTGTTTGAAATTTTAATTGGAGTGATTTTTTGTGTGTTTTACATTTT
>JAOTAZ010000004.1:8924688-8939789 GCA_025629785.1 Erythroxylum oxycarpum
TTTTTCTTATTGCAACTTAGTGTAGAAAATGCAATTAATATCATAGTTAAAACTTCAAATATTATATTATAAAAAGCACAGCTGTATAAAAAAAATGCAATCTCATAATCTATTACTAAATCATCTTATTTTTAATTCCTTTCTAATAAATAAAATTATGTTTGTATTTGTACAAGAAAATATTATTATATGCTTATTATTATTTATTAGCAATTATATTATATATTTTTAAGAATCAGTATTACTTACTTGTTTAACGTTTATAATATCTCATAAATATTTAAGCTAATATTTGTGCCTTAAAAAATTAAAATTGTAGGATTTCTTAATAAATGTGTTTTACACTTATTAATTTCTTTAATTGATCTCTAAATGATTATATTATTTTAGTCAATGAATTTTTTCTGTTAATAGTTTAATATTTCGATCAATAACTTTGACACATATTAATTACTATTTAAAATAAAAGTATTGAGTGTTATGCATTAGTTGTTACTTATAACATTAATGTTCAAGATTAACGTTTAATAACATAGAATTAAAGTATTTTTTTTCTTTTCTTCTTTTTTTACTCAAGAATTAATATAGTAAATACTAGTGAATTTATTATTATTAATATCCTATTAACTTATATCTAAATATATGATATGGGTTTTTCAGTGTTTCAAGTTCAGGTTTAAACCTAAACCTATAATTCAGGTTCGGTTCGGTTAACCTGCTAGAGATTCGGTTAACTTAGAACTGCAAGTTAGAAACTTGAACTTAAACCATGAACTTGATTTTTTAGGTTCGGTTCAAACTGAACCTGAATTTACAGGTTCGGTTTATGCGATTCAGGTCTGGTTCACAGGTTCGCTGGCGGTTCAAGTCCGATTCACAAGTTCGTTGGTTTTCTTGAATACCCTTACCAGGATGTAGTCAATGTCTTTCTATAGTTTTCTCAAAGCGTGAACATTTGAATGGATTAGAGTAACTTTATATTCATAAATGAATTGAGTAACTACAGAAGACTTTAACCTCTTTATATAGCTTCCATATTGAGATTCCCCATCAAATGTCCGATATGGGTTAGTGCACACTGATCAGAATCACTTTTTCTCCTGACTTTCGACCCATTAACCTAGATCACTTATTGAGTCACTTTATTATCTTTATCCAGATCGAATTACTTAACATAACCGATAAATTTTTGAAAAAACCGAAAAATAGAATTAATTGTTGTCCACCAAATGAGGAAATATCTAATATTTAATCGTAAGGAAAATATCACCATCATTATTAAATATCAATTTATTTTTTCTATCCAAATCCTTGTTTTTAACTTCACTTTTATATTCTCAAACACATTGATGATAGACTTTCTCTATCCAAATGTCTCAGTAATGTTCTTACGCACAATCTCATATTTAGGTAGTGTGCTTATAAAGGCTTTAACAGATGCGTGGGATCCTTATCCACAAATTCTTGATATGGATCAATAGATAAAGCCTTTATTTCCTCTTTACATGCTTTTAATCATACTCAGTCGTGAAGTTTGTTTCCTTCCAAAATAATACCTAGTAAGTATATCTCATATGACTTCCACTGGCGTAAATATGACTTTTATACTTCCTGTGCTTTGCACATGAAACCATTACTTTCAAAGCCTTTCCTAGACTAAGATATTGGTCATTGATGAAGCTACGCCCATTACCATCAACCCCCACAAACATATTTTAAAACTAGTTCCAAGAATCATAATTCTCACTTTTCACCACTGCTGACAATAAAGCACAACCTAAGAACATCTTCGAAAAGCATGCGTCCAATCCAGTTATCTTCAATCAACCTTGTACAAACCAAAGTCTCAGTGCTCCAAATCCTATATTAAACATCTTAGATGCCTTTCTAAACTTGTCTCAATCTTGAATCTCTCTCCTTTATTTTTTCCTAAACAACTCATGCTCATACAGCCACAACATTGCATAATTTTGCTTCATGGAGCTCCTCAATATTTTTATTCCTTTCTTTATTTCCCTATAACACATGACTTTTGTATTTTTATTACTTCTTTATTTCCCTATAACACATGACTTTTGTAATACTAATGACAAACTTTTCAGCTAAATCAAGAATCATCTCTTTCACATTCCAAGATGAATTTCTTCCAAACCTCTTTAAATATGCTTTTAGAAGTCATGTGGAGTTCACTTGCCTACTCCTTACGTCCCTATTGCAAGTGTAGTTAGGATGATGAACTCACCGGCTATGAATGTCTTCTCTTCTCGTTTTCAACTGCTAAAACTTCTACAGCTATCCCATTCATTTCCCTTTGTCTGTTATCTTTGTCTTTATAGGTAACATACAAAACTATATTCAACCAATTGAATTGGCACAATCGGTGCAGCTACGAGCCGTATCAGACTCTTAAACAAAGGAGCATTATAAGTTCAGTGTGAATTGTTTTCAACGGAACTATTTTAAAGTTTTAGTATATATATTGACCGCTAGTGGCAGTATAGAAGAATAGTTACATTTCTATAAATCTTTTTTTATGGAATGAAAATCTTAATGTCATCTTTCACTATAAATTTGTTAAAATTATGAACTTACAAATCCACTATAGGATTCATATTCCACATCATTGATTAATTTCTTTCTGCTTCTGTGTGATTCTTTATTGCTGCAATGGCTCCAAGTACTCTGACATATGCCTAAGATAACCCACACTCCTTTGTCCCATACGACCATAGAGCGAAATTCTGAGACGAATTACTTCTTAAAGAGACAGGGAAAGAGAACCCAATGCCACTATTGTGCCTGAGGGGCCTGCAAGATGTCACCGCACCCCAGAGACTCAACAGTTCAGTGTTGACACTTCACTCAAAATTTTAAATAATATTAATGTTTATTCACATCCAACAATAATCACATTCCCTTGTCACAGATCATTACATCCAACCAGGATGACTGCATAAGTTTCGAGTTCAACTCTGCTATCCCTCTGTCAAGAATTGCATTGAAATTGGTTAGGAATTACCTGACGAACACCACCATCCAAGACCCAATAATACACGATGCGGCGGACGGGTGGTGAAGTAGATTGCATGTGAGACGCGGAGAAGTCAAGTGGCAATATATCATGTTGTCCGGAAAATTTGCATAAGCCCACGAGTGATGAATTGGATAGGGTTTGGACTGGAGACATGCTTATCCATCATAAACGGTGCCTAAAGTAGAGATTTAAGGCCTCAACTTTTAGGTGTTTAAGTCCAAAGAAGACCATCAAAGCCTATTTCTAGATTTGAAACAGGACTGTCATCGAACTCCTGATCCAAACTATGGACGTCTCCTAATGAGTCCACATATGGCTCCACTAGGTCAGGGGATCGTTCGGATGGTATCCCATAATCACCAAGAATCTGAGATGACGCAGAAATTGCGATTTCCCTCTCCAAAACAGCAAGATAATTGTCTTCGAATTCAAAAACTAAATATTTGTCCTTGCTTGCTGGCGATAAACACAACTAAGAACAGTGAGAAAGAGATTGTATAGTATGCAAAATACGGGAATGAGATCGCTCCACTTACAATCAACGAGGTGTGCTAGGTGATGGATGTTTTTTATTCGGGTTCCATTGAGCCTTAAAACCTGTAATCATCATCCGTGATTATTTGTGACTTGATTAGGAAACAGGCTTATAAAAGCTTAAAGTATTAACTGAACTTGCCTGCTGATTTCCCATATCCTCGTAGCCAATGTTGGCTTCATTTGCTAAGACCTATCATCAGAAAGGAAATTAGCACAGGGTCATTCTTTAGCAAAGATGATACAAGCGAAAAATATTTCCCGCGATAACTATCAGAAGATGAACTAGTTGCAAGTCCAGAGAAGAAATTACATGACGGGTAGAAGGTAGAAAGTTTACCTGTGATAGGATAACAATTTGTTCTCCTTTGAATCTTGCTAGAGAGTAACGTGCTTTTGTTAATAGTTTCAGCTGAGCAAAGGATACAAATGGATTTAGAAAACTATCTTGATCAGAAAGGATGAGTTCAAAGTCCCTTGAGGGCAGTACTTACCCCAATAGAGTCTTCACATTCCTCCCTATTGGCAAACCGAAAAAGAGAAAAGAGAGCCAAATAACCTGAGTTAGCCAGTTAAACGAACCAAAAAGTTCATGTACCAAAATGTTTATGGGTTTTTACGGACACTATGGAGCACAAGGAAGCATTACATACTCTATCAGTGGTTCTGAGAGAGGAGTAAACACCAATCCAGCGACAATTATATAAGAAGGCTGACCACCATCAATGTGATAAGGAACCTTGAAAGCAAGAGAAAAATATAGAAACTAGTTAACATATAAATGTAAAAGAAAGAGGAAATGCTTTAATGACCGAAATCATCCAAAGTTTTTAAATGGCATACCAAATGCACCCTTGGGTTTAGAACTACTTTAACTGTCATGAAAATCCCTGCTCTGATAATACCAAGCTCCGCTACCTCACCAGCAAATCTGTAGAAAAACATTAGATAATTTTGAAATAATTAAAGATAGGCCATCAGCTAATTTCACAAAAGTTAACTCATATCTGATAGCACATTCCACTTCAAAAGGTGGGGATTATAGGGAAAAGGGTAACTATCTTATTAGGCACAAGTATGATGTATTTAAACCACACAAAACAAAACAATTAACTGGACCAAAATACCATTATATCAAGATATAGTGAAATTCTAATTCCTATAATGACAGAGAATAAGACTCTTTACTTTTGACTGATAAGGTAACGAAATGCAATGCGCTCGTTTGATCGGAATGGCACTGTTCCTTCACATCCAACATGAACACCATCAAAGCTCATGATCACATCCCCCTAACAGGAAAACAACTGCCATTGTTACTGAAAAATGATAAACACGGTTGTTCCACCATTTGAATTTATCCATTGTTACTGGAAATTGATAAACACGATTGTTCCAGCATTTGAATTTATCTTATGGTTGTTTAACTCGTTATCCAGGATAGCAACATGTATTACACAATTGCATGTAACACATCAGTGGTTGATGATATAGAAAAAGATTACATTTCTTGCCTGAAATGGGGTCATGGACCATAAATTGTTCAAAGACCAGCCTACTCTCGGTCACTGACCATGATGGACTACTATGGTGCATTTTCCATGTGACAAACAACATTGAATCCTTTCTTCTACAGCTAAATTTTCCTTTTTGTTCATATTTCTTCTCCATCTTTCTCAGTGTAGTAACAGATTATCTTTAATATCGTTTGTAATTTACATAAAGAGACATGGGACAATGAAGTCACTGATACTCCCTTAAACTTAACTGCAATTAGAACTTTCCTCAAGTTGACCATATAACAATATCAAATCAAGAAGTTTTTGAATAGCCAATTAGCTAGTGTACCTCTTTTAAGACCTTGCTTGCATCAGAGGTTGGTTCAACCCTCCTAACTAGCACACCCTATACAAACCAAAGTTTGCAGTTGATTTAATTGTGATATAAAAATGAGTCTTAAATAATTTTGATCACAAATGAGATAAGTATAAGCATGGAATAAAAATCATTCAATTAAATGTAGAATAACATATGACAGAACAAATTCTTATGCAAACAACAGATATTAGCTCCCAAATACAAGACCTAGTGAAACTTCATAAATTTAACCACAATATTAGATCCCTATGAATGATTGGATTCCCGATGTCAAGTCTGAATGAATTTGCGAAGAAACTGAAAGGTAAGAAATTTCTATGATCAATTTCATCTCCCCTAAAATCACCATCTGCACCATATGTACCCAAGTTTGTTCTCCACCTTGCTCCCCACAACAAAGTATTTTCTTGTATCTACCTTCCAACTACTTTATCATCGATCAGCTCAGCTTCCCTGTTTTTAACCAGGTAATAATCCCAGACTATATTCTTTTCAACTGTCTCGTTTAGCCTCACACAAGCCATTTCAAGCCTAACCAATGCCATAAGATACGTAACTTTAACATGAATTATTATTATTTATAAATCACAACCCTGAAAATCATCAGTAAAGGTCAAGCACACTACCTGAAACAAGGTCATAGTTTAGATCCAGCAAAGAAGAACAAACAGATATACCTCATTGGACTGTACTTTTAAGCATGCTCGAAGAGCTGGATTCTCCAACTTCTGCAGTAATACGCCAAGACATGGGAAGCCTGGAAGTCAATGTAAAAAGAATAGCAGATCAAAATGTATGGTGAAGATTCACAACAAAATGAAGCAAAATCAGAAATACCAATATAAAAAAATCAATCAAAATCAGAAATACCAATATAGTTGTGCGTTGGAAGAAGCAGAAAGTACTAGATATAGTAAATAAATTAGAAAAAAAAAATTATACTCTGTTCTGTGGACTAATGTGAATACATCCAAAGGCATGTTTTATCCAAGTCCATAAGTAACAAGTGGATACTCCCGCTGACATAGGAAAATAAGTATTCATGATAGAAACTAGGTCTAAGCAAAGTTTAAAGAATCTTAAAAAAGAGATGTAGTAGCAAGGTAACTTGTGATATGGATACATTGAGGGAAGGGCCTAATACTTGCAAAGAGGAGTGTTTTATTAGGAGTCTATAAGAGGAGTATTTTATTTTTAGTAGGAGTCTATTATTTCTGCACTAATTTCTGTTATAGTCGTGTTAATAAAAACAGCTTGAATAGGAACCTTTCTAAGAGTCCTAAAACTACTTAAAGAGGAGTTTTTCTATGAGTCCTAGTTTAGGTGAAACTTTTATGTTTCTTTGCCTATATAAGGCTATTACGTTATGCAATAAAGTAAGGAAGAAGTTATCATAAAAATCAGCTAACTAGGAGTAGAGTAATTTAGCCCAATCTCAGCAGCCCTTGTCTTTGACAAGTGCTGCTAGCTTTTCATCACCAAAAATAGGTTCTGCAAGGAAGGGAACCAACGTAAATAAAGGGAAAGAGATTAACTTTCTTGAAAATCGTCCTTGGACTCGATCCCAAGCACAAGCACATAACAATTCAGTATCAAAATAGGAGTTCATGGACGAAACAGGCAATTCAGCCGCAGAGCGATCTTCGGCAGATTGACAGATGGATTAGAGGATACGAGCATTAGAGATGGGGCTGCAAGAATTGAAGGCTCAATATGCAGAGATTATCCCGCATGCTTGCAAGGTTGGAAGGTGCAAAAGCGAGCGAGTATCAGGCACTATCACCATCACCACCACCAAGGGAGGAGAGAACTCATGGGGGCAGCGGGGCAAGAATGGTGCCTAAATATACTAAGAGGAAATTTCCAACGAACAATGGCTCGATGGATCTGTTGGTTTGGCTTCACAGGTGTGAGCAGTTTTTCCTAAGCCAACAAACAGCGAAGGAGGAGAAGGTAAGATTGGCTGCCTTTCATTTAATGGGGGAGGCCTAATTGTGGTTCTTTCAACCTGAAAAAGAAGAACAAGGGATGCATTGGTACTCTTTCAAAAGCCATTGTAATATGAGATTCAGCCCTCACCTTAGTAACAACCCTTTAGGAGAATTGGCAAACCTCAAACAGGCAAGGAGCGTAGGTAACAACCCTGTAGGAGAATTGGCAAACCTCAAACAGGCAAGGAGCGTAGAAGAATATCAATGCCAATTCCAAACACTGTTGGCTCGTACCATACGGCTTCCAAGAGATCTACAAGTAAACCTATTCATGACCGGGTTGATAGAAGAGTTGCAAATCGAGGTGGAGATGCAATATCCTGTTAATCTTGGAGCTGCAATGAACTTAGCAAGAGCATGTGAAAGAAAATTGCAATGTATGCAGATGCAATACACCCAAGGGGTAAGAGGCAGCCGAAACACTACCCTATGGCTATCTTCACAACTGGACAGTAGTAGTAACAGCACCAGCGCAAGTGCAACCACACCTTTAGGAAGTAAGGTAAACTCGAGGGCTAAAACAACAACCTCTAGTATAGCAAGTACTTTACCCCCAATGGGAAGGCGTGTAACCATAGCGGAAATGGTTAAAAGAAGAGAGAAGGGATTGTGCTACAATTGTGACGAGACTTATTCAGTGGGGCACAAATGTAAGCGACTATTTTGGATTGAGGTGGCAAATTCTGAGGAAGAAGGGGAGGAACCAATAGAGAGAGAACCTGAGATATCTTTGCATACCATCACTGGCATAACCTAAGTTTGAGCTTGAGGGCAAGCTCGATGTTGAAGAGGGGAGTGATGATATGAATGCATTGTGGGAAGGACCTACTACTTGCAAAGAGGAGTGTTTTATTAGGAGTCTATTAGAGGAGTATTTTACTTTTAGGAGTATTATTTCTACACTAGTTTTTGTTATAGTTATGTTAATAAAAACAGCTTGAATAGTAGTCTTTCTAAGAGTCCTAAAACAGCTTGAATAGGAGTTTTTCTAGGAGTCCTAGTTTAGGTGGAATTTTTATGTTTCTTTGCCTATATAAGGCTATTATGTTATCCAATAAAGTAAGGAAGAAGTTATCATAAAAATTAGCTAATTAGGAGTAGAGTAATTTAGCTCAATCTCGGCAGATCTTGTCCTTGACAAGTGTTGCCAGTTTTTCATCACCAAAAATAGGTTTTGCAAGGAAGGGAACCAACGTAAATAAGGGAAAAGAGATTAACTTTCCTGAGAATTGTCCCTGGACTCGATCCTAAGTACGGGCACATAACAACTTGCTTTCACTAGGAACTCCGTTTTGTCTACTGTAACTACGTCACAAATTGGACTTCCCAGCTATAAAGAAAAACCTCCATTGATGCAAGGTTAAGAAGAACTGCAATGTTATAGAAAATGTAGCATACAACAACGTGAAGGCAATTTTTCTTGAGACAAGTTGAACGTTGATATTAACACTAGAATATTAACAAAACTACCAAAACTAGTTTAGACTTAAAAAAACTTCTCTCTCTCGGAATGGCAATGTACATAGTTCAAACTTCTAAGGGTTCCGCGAGCAAATGAACAATAACAATAAGAACAATTGTAAATAATTAGAGCACCTCACCAGTATATTTTCCATTCCTCTCATAGTCATTCAGAAAATGAGATACAACTGTTGTAGGAATAACATATCCAATGTTCTCAGCCTCTTCAGATCTGTAAACCTAAAAAGACTGTCACGTGAAAACAAAGTGGAAAATGACAGACAATTGTCTACGAGCACGGCAAGCATGTGGAAAATAGCACAAAAGAATCCTATCTTCATACCTATAAGCAAGTAAAAAAGAGTAAATATCTGGATCGGGCCATATAGAAAAAATATTTCAGACCAAGAAAATGATTTAATACCTGAAACGCCACCCCAATGCACTCTCCCTGATCATTGAATGCAGGACCACCACTGTTACCTAAAATCTAGCAAGTATAAGCACTGGCTATCACAATGATATGAAATAAAGCCTTAATAAAAATAGCAAAAAAAAAAAAAAGACAAAGATAGGGAGCACTATATAAGTGATCCACTCCAAAAAAATAACAAATGTAATTGGGAAAATTGCAATGAAAGCAAAAGTTAGCAGAAAAGTTACCGGGATTTATTGCGGCATCAATTTGAATACCCAATAGATCAGATGATCCGTGAGCATACGAAGTAACCTGAAAATTTAAAGTTGCAACTTTGTACTGTAAATTGATCTACAAAAAGGTTTCTCAAGAACAATTGAAGACATCAAACTGACACTATTTCACTGCTTATCAGAATTTGTTCTACTAATCACAAAGTTATACCTCTATCCGTGATACAACTCCCTTTGTCACTGAAATGGTGTCTCCTCCAAGAGGATATCCTACAACAGTTACTGCATCCTGACCATATAAAAATTTACACAAAAAGCATATAAAAACCATAAATACAGGACAAAGTATCAATGTTGATTTTAAGAACAACCAAAAGACATACCTCCACAGAAATGCACTATAAATACATCACATATCTAACTCCAACAGACATCCACATAAATAAAGAAACAGGTTGCAATGTCACTTTTTCCTCAAGAGAAAAATATTGGTTTAGATCTATTGTACTTAGGGAATTCTTCATAATTTTTAGACACATATTTCATATGATGATTCGGAGTTGATGAGCATACAACTTTTAAATGCCATAACAAATATCATTTTCCTTTCACAAGTTAGAAAGTCCAAGTGAAACATAATAGGTGCAGCTGAGAATGCAAAAGAAGAGGATTGAAAGACAAGAAAATACAACACAATGACCCCATAATAAGTACCAGCTACAATTACAACCTGCAGGCGTGGCAAGCGTCCAAGTTTAAGTGGTTCTGCTTCTTCCCAAAACTCCTTATGTTCCACTGAGAGCAAAGCTATATCACAATCCACGCCTCTAGCTAGTACCTGTCAATTAAATCACTAAGACAAGTCAGCTGCAAGATCCAATGCCAATTCCCCATAAGCATAAACAATCTCCAACCTAGCAATTTAGGCATGCAACTATCAAGTGCTTCAGTAAACAAGGATCAAAATGATTTTTCCTCCAGCTTGCAGCCACATTGAGACATAAGTGGAAGACAAAACTAAAAAACAACATTTAAGCTTAATATTCACAAAGTAACTACAGGGCACATATATTGTAACGATTAAGGATCTAGCCATAAAATTACCTTAGCAACATATTTTTTATCATCTCCCCTTCTTTTTACTTTGACCTGGATTTAAATGTAAAATGAAAAAAAAAGAAGTAAATTTCGTGTCTTTAACAACACTTATAAAAGAGGCCAGGCAGAGCTTCAACTTAACGTAAAATGTTGACTAAAATAGGAAGCATTATATATTGCCACTTTCATATACATGCTCCCCAATTCATCAAATCAAAAGTATGATGAGCTAATTCTGACAAAATAAACCCCAATTACCATGTTACCTTACTTGGAAATACAGATGCTCATACATGAGAGAAATTTGAAACTTTGGAGACTATTATTATAAGTGAGTCTATCATATCAATAGTACTGTGTCCTTAATTTTGAGAAAAGATAACCTGTGTATGATGTTCAACACAATGAGCATTTGTTAAGAGCTTTCCATCTCCAATCATAAAAGCACTGAGCAAAAAAAACACAATACAAGAATGAGTAAAAGTAAAAAGTCAACTAGAACACTGACCAAAATGTGCAGAGTCGAACAGAAATTGAATACCATCGCCCACATTCCCACACAAAATACAAAATCAGCAACCAGAAAATCCACAAATTTACTAAAGAACCGCACTGCTCACCTCCCAGTGCTTGTGTATTGCCTTTGTTTTTGCCAAGGAAGCGAATAATCTGGTGCAGTATGAGTGCAATAAACCTATACAAATTGAAAGAAGGAAAAAATCATATATTTCCACAAAAAAGCAAGTACGAGAATACTGAACTACAGCTAACAATTCATTGTCAAATATAACATTCATCAGTACAATTTCTACCTTGACAACTGCATTTAGAAAACCTGCCTCTTGAAGATTCCCTGCTTCGACCTGAAAAGAAAAAGAAGGAAACAAACGATATAAACTGCCAAATCAAAATAAGCAAGCCACGCGAAAGCAGAATTACCAAACTCTCCTTCGAATCAAACTGAAGCTCCTCCTTCTTCTCTTTTCTTTGTATCCCAAACGCCGTCCCTTGCGACTTTCCATCGCCATATAGATATGAATTATCATCTTTTGTTTTTCTCTGATACTTCTTCTGCGGAGCCCCTCCTTTGGCGGCTTTGGGAGCGAGTGAGACTAAGGACCGGTGCGTCGGAATGTGACGGGTCAACTTGACGGCTGAGGTAAGGCCGGAGAAGCAGCAACTGGCTATTGCGATGGCCATGCTACGGCCGCTTACAGTGGTTTACCAAAAACCGAGAGCTTGAATGTAAGCTTCAGTAACTGCTTATCCTAAACCAAAAATTGGATGAAGTCAGGGATTAGTTTTGGCGCCTCAGTAATTTTGACCAATAGGAATCGTCGGATTGTTCTCAGAAATAATGACCTTAGTAGTCCGTTCAAAAGTTAGTCATTTAACTTCACGGAACCAAACGTCCTCGTTTTAGACATTAGCATCTCCGCATGAGATGTACAGGATCGAGCCCACTTTTTGCTCACGAGTATATTTTACAATTACATGATTACATTAATTGGTATCTAATTCTATTAGCTGAGTTGATTAATAAATTGTATTAGTTATTTGTCATTTAATATTTGGTAAAATAAGTTGCTTATGTGTAAAATGACTTATAAAGACATGAACGGATGGAATGCTAAGCGTCTCTCCTCGGCTGGTCGTGTCACTTTTGCCAAATCAATTCTAATGGCGATTCCGAATTATTTCATGCAGACTGCTATGATCCCTATGGGAGTTTGGAAGGAGATCGAGAAACATGTTCGTCACTTTATCTGGGGTTCCACAGAGAATTCGAGGAAAACGGCCCTTGTTAAATGGGATGATATTTGTCAACCCTTTATCAACGGCGGTCTAGGGTTGCGCAAATTGCACAGTCAAAATAAATGTTTTATGTTAAAACTTGGTTTTCAGATCCTTACTAATCCTAATGCTTTTTGGGTGCAGGTTCTCCGGAGTAAGTATAGGGTTGGTGATGGCATCCCGGATACCATTAATCGGTAAAATTGTTCTTTTGTTTAGAGTTCCCTTACGAAGGTTTGGGAAGATCTTAAAGAGAGTATATGCTGGAAAGTTGGGAATGGCCAGAATATTCGGTTTTGGCATGATTGTTGGATCCCACAGATCGGTCCTTTAATTAATTTTTGTATTAACCCGAATGCTATTGATAATGATGCACGTCTTTGTACTATGGTTGATGAGTATGGCAGGTGGGATTGGTCTCAATTCCGTAGCTACGTGGACGATACGGTGGCCATGCAAATCGTTGCAATGAAACCGCCTGCTCCTCATAATCATGCGGATGGTTACATGTGGCGTTGGTCAAAGAAGGGTGGCTTCAACATCGCTGATACTTTTGGTGCCTTATCGCAGGCCTCGAACATCCCTTCTGATGACAAATGGAACTGGGCGTGGAAGTTCAAAGGACCCCAACGGATCCGTCATTTCATTTGATTAGTGCTCAAGGAGAGGTTGCTTACCAATGGCGAACGACAACGTAGGGGGTTTACTGAGATTGCCACTTGCAGCCTTTGTGGCTCTAGCAGAGAGAGTCTTATACATGCCATTTGGGATTGCCATTGGGCTCGTACGGTGTGGCTTCAAGTTCTACCTCATTCTATGGTTAATCGGTTCTTTGTTAGTTCTCTGAGTGATTGGATGATTGATAACCTTAGTAATGCCATTATAATTGATTCTGTGGATTGGGATTGGCCTACTTGTTTCGGTATTCTTTGTTGGAAAATTTGGAAAGCTCACAATTCTTTTGTTTTTGAAGGTGTTAGTACAGGTCCGGAGGCTATCGTAATTCAGGGACAAGGGTGGGCTAAGCAAGTGAAAGCTTCGAGTATGAAACCGGGGCGTAGGGATGCCGCGTTTCCGATGCAGGTCTGCTGGCAGCCTCCAGCATCGGGATGAACCAAGTTGAATGTGGATGGCGCCGTCGATCCGTTGACTGGGGCTGCCGCTGTGGGTGGTGTCTTACGCAGCACCAATGGTGCGTGGCTAGCCGGTTTTGCTCACAATCTTGGAATCTGTTCGGTTACAAATGCGGAACTGTGGGGGCTGCTTGATGGCTTGCAAATCGCTTGGAGTTCGGGCATCAACAAGGTTGAGGTTGAGAGCGATAACATGGCGGTGATTCAATGGCTTAATAACCCTAATCAGGAGAGTACGGACAATGCACTCATCTACAACATTCGGGAGCTGATGTCACGTAGTTGGCAAGTCAAGATTCATCACGTTTTTAGAGAGGATAACGCTGCAGCTGATGCTATGGCTCGGCTCAGACCTGAGGTGTCTTTGGGTATGGTGGTTTTTCAATAGCCCCCGGAGTTTATAATGCAAATTCTCAATGATGATCGCATGGGTGTTAGTCGCACTTGGCACATTAACCCTAGTATCAGCTCTAGGTAGTTGTTAGCTCTTTTTGTCACAAAAAAAAAATAATACAAGCAGAGACACCGCACAGAACGAAATAGGTAAACGCAGGAGATAGTATTGATATTTCTTCAGGAATTATAAGATTCAAGGTAAATACAAAGGAAATAGCAGAAGGAGATGAGAAACAAGAGAGAAAAAGATGAGAGAGAGGACACTGTGCATAACAATATTCATAACTAACTCCCGTACGTACTCTCCCTTTTAATTCTCTCTGCCATTCTTGTTAACCTCCAATGATCCATCCAATGATTGGCTAGCCTCCAGTGACGTGGCATACATGATTGAGTCAGCAAATCTTCCAGAAGGCCTTTTCTTCCTCAAACCTCGACCTAATGCCTGCTGTGAGTCAGCCTGCACTCCACTGCTGAGCCCATTTCCAGTCATATCCCAAGCATTTAAGAAGAAATTGTCAATTTTTTTATTATTAGCAAGCAATGCACAAAGAAGGTTTTTGGGTGTTTTGTTTGTTCTGCGATGGCTTTCTCTACTTGACCTCGAGTCTGTTCTGCGAATTTTTTCTCTTCTTTGAACTTTGGGTGTTTTGTTTGTTCTACAATGGTTTTTCTTTACTTAACCTTGGGTCTGCTATGTAATAGTTCTTCTTTTCTTTGTATCTTAAGTGATTTATTTGTTTATCTTTTAGAGGCTCATCAATAAACGTAGGTGGTTCTTTTCGTCTCTTTGATGTTTTGTTTGTTCTTTTATCTCTTTATTGCTTGAGTTTTGCAATTTCTTTTTGAATTTTGCAAAGGATCATAATCTCATTTGAGATTTTGCATATTAGAGAAGATTCCACCACATAGGTATATTGGTGACCCATCGTAAAAAAAGAAAAAGTCACACTTTAGAATTAACGAGCCGGTTTATTGTAAATTAAATTGAAAATCAAATCAAAAATCAGGTTAGTGCAAGTTAATTCGGTATCGACCGAGTTTTAAAATGTTATTAAGGTAAATTAAATTAAAATTTTAACTCTTTCAAATTTTTAGAATTGGTTAGGCTAAATTTGGTTTGATTTTTTT
>JAOTAZ010000004.1:9016707-9029204 GCA_025629785.1 Erythroxylum oxycarpum
TAAAACCATTTTCAGGTTAGTCTTAAACTAAAACAACATTCCACACTCAACTTCCATCCAAAATTTAAAATTCTTAGAGACTTAATCAAGAAATTTCATAAGAAAAATTGTAGCCCTATGTCTTTAGTTTACACCAAATAAAAAATCTCTCCATTTGGATAACTACACAAAAAGTTATGCTAAAAAAACCAAAGCATGTTTTGTGCTGGAAAGTTGAGTTTGCTGCGGCAAACTTGCACAGAAACTTATTCCAAGAACAGGTTTTGCTGCATTTTTCATCTTTTGACTTCCCATATTTCACATATAACCCATCTAAACACTAAACCATCTCTTCTACTTCATTTTCAACTTCATTGCAATCTAATATGATTTACAAATACATCATAATCTATCTTTGATCATTAACCTTAAAAGAGAACACTTGCTTATAGCATTCATCAACAACCTACCACACCTGTTAAGCTATATTTGAGTTTCATTTAACCAAATCCATGAGATTTAATGCATGACTTACTTGTTGAAGCTTTACAATTTTCAAACTCTTTAAGAATCTCCAAGCCCTAGCTTTTTTCTTCTCTTCCTCTCTTCCACGACACTCTCTTCTCAAACAAGACAACAATTACTTCTTCTTCTAACTAATACTCTGAATAGTCATCAAATGTCCCTTTTACCCTCCAATATAAGCCTTATATCTTTTAACCTTAGGTGACTTGCCCATCTTGCCTATGATACATTCTTTCAACATTAACACTTAAATTCCATAAATCCATCCAATAAATCCTCCTAACCATGACATAATAAGTAAACTACAAATAAAATGATTTATCTAGCAAGACCACAGAATTTATTCAAATCATGCTTAAAAAAGTAAACAAATAAATAAATTCAGGGCCTAACATGTTTAGAGTTAACATGTGGATGCTTACTAAGAGTAGTAAGTACATTAGATTGACCTATTATGAGACAATAATATGGATATTCTATTCTAGTGTCAATGATAGTCTCATTATAGCAATGGTGCAAGTATCCTTTAACTTGAGGTGCTCAAGGATATCTCAGATACTGATCCTGTGCTTTGACTCTATTCATCGATGTCTTTCAGGGGTTACTCATAGGGTAGTAATTGGGTATAGTTTGAGGTATTAAAAGGAAATTGAGTAGCCAATAAAGGATTCACCACTCTTGTTAGAAGGAGATGATACCCATGACCTCTTGTCGGAGTCATTACTTTGGAGTCTATAGTTAGAGCTATGGATAAATCCTCGGGATTGTCATGAACATGCATTGTACATCTTTCATTTCATTCATGTGCATTATGAAATACCTTCATGGTACAAATTGCTATATATGTATATGTTATTTGTTATAAAGGAGCAACTGGAACGTCAACCCACAGACGTTGCCGAAACTTCCAGGCACTAGCTCCGGGAGCAGTTGGTGAGTAGACCGAGATGGTCTCATTTCATTATGTGTTCTGTTTGAATTTGTATTGATTAACTGCTGAATGTTCATATAAATGGTGATGGATTGTGATTTGATTGTGTATTCCGGACAGAAGGTCCAATGACTGTGTATTGGGGGAGTTGTGATATTGAAGTGCTACTTGAATGTGAATTGGATGAAGTGCTACTTGAATGTGAATTGGATGAACTATGTGTATTTAATGTGATTGAAAAATATGTTTTGAGTGTGCATTGTATGATTGATAAGTGCCGGAATACGATCCGATGACATATGAAAGTGAGTGAATGGGATTGATGCATTTTATTGCATAAGTGTATGAAATATAATGGCTGTTGTGACAGTTATTAATGAGCCCTACATGGGACAGTTGAGGCACTCGTTCACAACAAAATAACAAATGAAAAGTGAGTCTCATGTGTATTGCATATGCATAATATGACTGATTAAGTGTATCGAATGTGAAATAATGAGAAGTGTGAAATAAAGTGAGTTGTAAATTATGTGTTGTGTGACTGGGTGAGCCATCGATAATGGTCACTCACTGAGTTTGCAAAACTCACCCAAAATTTGCAATTATTTTCAGGACTCAGAAGATTACCCCGTTAGGCAACAAGAGTATATCTATTGCATGTGAGAGAAAGAAGAGGTTGGGATCAGTTCGCGTCTGCATTGTGTCTCTTTATTTTCGCACTGAATTGTATTTTTCACAAATCATTGTATTTTATGTATTTGAGTATATTTGTTGTGTATAACTTTTCGATTGAAAAAAAAAAGTTTCACAAAAGAAATTGATCATAGTGTAATATGTGCTGTTTTTGGAATGGGCTAATCGAATTTCTGGTATGTGAAAAACAAAAATTGGCAACTACTATAAATGAAAATGTTTCTGAATAAAAGTGGGCCCAAAGTTACGAGTATTGATTTTTCACGTACGCTAAAAATAATTATACTGAGTTTTTGACGAACTAAGTGTTGTAGCACACCACCTTCGCGGAGCACAGACTCGGATATCACCATCGATGTCAGGTTCGGGTCACGCAGGAGTGGGGTGTTACATCTCCTTTCGAATCAATGAATTCACCATGCAAGCAAGATGATCATCAGGAGCCAAACTATCTACAGGTGTTGTATCAGACTGCTCTTGTTGCACTAGATTAGCCATTTCTCCTCTCTTTTCTGCTGCTTTCTTTTCTTTTAATGCTTTGAACCAATTTGGATAACCATGGATTTTAAAACATGAAACCCTTGTATAACCAGCCACATTACAATGATCACAAAATATGTCTTTCTTGTTTGCCTCTTTTCGTTTATAACTACCACCCTTAGTATTGAAATTCTTGGCCAAAAGAGCACTAGCTTCAATAACAACACTACCATAAACCATATTCACTTGTCTTTGTTTTTCCACTCTCAGGACCATATAATAGGCTTTATCTATGTTAGGCAAGGGCTCAAGATTCAAAATCTAACTCCTCACATTATCAAATTTTGGATTAAGTCCCATTAGGAATTGCATTAGTCTAGCAAATTCTTCACTTTCAACCAGTAGAACAGTCAAAGCACAACCATATCCATGACAATTACAACTAGGTAGAGGCATAAGTCGATTTAATTCTTCCTAACATCGATTCATTCTGCTATAATAAGCAATGAAAGAATCATTACCATGTTCCAAAGAAGAAACTTCTCTTTAAAATTGATTCCTAAGAGGACCATTGTTCTTGCCAAGTCTTTTCTCAATCGTATCCCACAACACCTTGGAACTAGCACAATAGATGAAATTATCAGACATCTCCTTAGTTATATAATTCAAAAGCCATGCCTTAATCATGGAGTCAACTTTCTTCCATTTCTTGTAGAGATTAGGATTTGTAGGAGCAGGAAAACTTCCATCAATGAAACATATCTTGTCCTTAGCTTCAAGACTGGTTTTAACAACTATACTCCAGGTAAGATAATTGTTACCTGTGAAAGGAGAAGCAACCAGAAGCATTCTTGGATGATTAGAACTCTGCAAATTCAATGGATCTCCATCAACATCGCGATTTACTACTGCAGAAGGAGCTTCATGAACAACGTCACCATGTGAGGTAGCCATGACTTCAAAGAAAACTAGATTAGCGATCAAACAGAGTATGAGTTCAATCAGCTGGCTCTGATACCATGAAAACTAAAGAAGAAAATAGGAACGCAGATGAAGTAGAATATTGTAGAATGATTTTCGTATTATCATTCAACATCTGTGCAATAGCTTATATACAAGTTTGTTAGTAACTGCTACTTAACTAACTAACTAACTAACGTTACAGTCAATAACTAACTAACTAACATGTACATAAATATATTGTAACATTAACTGGTAAAAGTTATCATTGGACATGGAAAATTAATATTATTACTGATTAAATTTATTTGTACTGAAAATATTACCCAATTTGTAGATTAAGTGGGCCGTCTCCTTACTTGGGTTCTCTGCCTTAATAATATACAACTGCATCCTAGCCTTTCAAAATCAACTTGAAGTTTGTCAATAACCGGTTGTGTTGTTTACTCATTATTCATTCATACGCTCAATGTTTTGGATGTTTTGACCTAGGTTTATAGAATCTAGTATTTACCCCAAGTGCTATTTTTTGGGTCATTTCTTTTAGGAATATGCTGACAATGCCTTTAATTTGAGGTTGAGCAATGATTGATCTTGTTTGAACCCTGGAATTAATGCAGAATCTAGCTATGAATGGTTATTGGTAAAGTACAAATATATAGCCTTTACTTTATTTTGAAATTCTAAACCATCCAAACAAGGGTTCACTCATGGGTTTTCTCGATGGGAAGATGGTATAGTGTAAAGAAATGTAAAGACTTGAGTACTGTAAAGAGCTTGCAATTCAAAAATGATAATTGGAACAAAAGAAAAATATGTTTTCCTTCCATTGCATTCAAAAAATATATATCTCAACTATGTTACGATACACCATACTGCAATTCAAAAAATACAATGATTGCAGAAGTGGAAAGACATGGTTTGCACTGCCAATACAACTAATATAAGTAAAGCACACCTAATACAAGATAAGCTAACCACTCCATTACAATTGAACTTATACTTTACAACAACACTAAATCAAGTTACATTCCAACACTCCTCCTTGATGCAAGTGATGTTGAAAACTCCAGGTTTTTCCTTGAGTTGTTCAAATTGAAGTTTCTGCAATGACTTGGTAAAGATATCTGCCAATTGATCTTTTGAGGAGCAATGCAGCAGTTTGACTTGTTTTTCTTTTTCCGCACTTCAGAAATTGCATGATATTTGATCTTAATCTGCTTGGTTTTTTCATGAAACATTGGATATTTCGATATGGCCGCAACAGATTTGTTATCACAAAATATTGATGTTTCCTTCTTTTGCTTGAAGTTCAAATCAAACATAACTTTCCTTAACCAAAAACATTGATTTACAACAGTAGAGGCAACAATATACTCAGCTTCAAATGTAGATTGAGCAATTGAACCTTTCTTCTTTGTTCTCCAACAAATCATAGCCGCACCAAGAGAGAAATAATAACCTGAAGTGCTTTTCATATGTTCTAGAGATCCAGCCCAATCACTATCAATGAATCCAATTAAATTCACACAACCAGTCGGTTTGTAATGCAGTCCATAGTCTAGAGTACCTTCCAAGCACCTCAGCATCCTTTTGACTGCCTTGAAATGGAGTTCAGTTGGTGAACTCATAAACCTAGACGGCAGACTTGTGGTAAACATAATGTCTGGTCTAGTAATTGATAGATATAGCAGGAAACCTACTGCACTTCTAGATAATATGGCATCAGTTGGACCTGAGCCATCATTGTTCATTAGCTTTGTACCTTGAACTCCAGAAGTGCTCACTGATTTGAATTTTCCCAAATAGAATTTATTTATCAATCCACGAGCATATTTGTCCTGTGAAATAAAAATGCCTTGAGTACATTGCCTAACTTGTATTCCCAGAAAATAAGACATCATTCCTAAATCATTCATCTCAGACTTGTTCCATTTCAGTCTTGAATTTCACAATAGCATTTAAATTGCTTCCAGTTATTAGAAGGTCATCAACATATACAGAAACCACCAGAGTTTCAGCTTTAGAATTTTTGGCATACAGAGTAGCTTCGTTCCAGCTTTTCTGGAAACCAAATTCTAGTAAGTACTCATCAATTCTTGCATACCATGCCTTTGGAGCTTGCTTGAGTCCATACAAGGCTTTCTTCAGCAAATACACTTTGTCTGCATCTTTTTCAAATTCCTCAGGTTGTTCTACAAAGATTTCTTCTTCAAGTATGCCATTCAGAAAGGCAGACTTGACATCCAAATGAAAGACTTGCCACTTGAGGTGTGCTATAATGGAGAGAAGCGTTATGATTATGCCAAGCCTCGCTACAGGAGCAAAAGTTTCACTAAAATCAATGCCTTGTTTCTGAGCATATCCCTTGACAACCAAACGTGCTTTGAATTTGTCGACGGTCTCATCCGGATTGAGTTTCAGTTTAAAGATCCACTTCAAGCCTATAACTTCCTTATCCATAAGTTTTGACACTAACACCCAGGTGTCATTTTTATTGATCATTCTGAGCTCCTCCTCCATTGTAGCTGTCCAATTCTCACAATTCAAGGCTTCGTTGATGTCTGCAGCTTCATGTACTGCAACATTACATCAAGTGTAAATATCTAATGTTTTCGTGCCTCTTATAGCAACATCTTCGTTAGAATCATCACTCATGACATCCTGCTGTTCTTCCACAACTTCATCATTTCAACTTGAGAGGTGGATGCAACAGAGTTTCTTTTGCAATCTTATACAGTAGATTCATCAAATTTCACACTCCTACTCACATAAACTTGATTTGTGAGAGGATTTAAAATTATGTACCCTTTAGAGACACTGCTATAGCCAACAAAAATTCCAGGCTCAGCACATTGATCAACTTTATCCCTTTTAGCTTTTGGCACATAGGAATAATATACACAGCCAAAGACTTTGAGAGGAGCTGCAGATGGCTTTGCTCCAAACCAGGCTTCAAAAGGAGTCTTGCCTTCAACAACCTTAGTTGGAAGCCTATTTTGTAAGTAGACAATAGTGTTGACTACTTCAGCTCACTGAATTTTAAGCATTTTCCTCTCCAGTAACAAATATCAAGCCATGTTCTTAATGGTTCTGTTCTTCCTTTCACAGGCATCATTTTGTTGAGGTGAATAAGTGACTATTAGTTGATGATGAATTCCAGCAACTTGAAGAAACTCTTTGAAGGAAATTGGCGTGTATTTAGTGCCATTGTTAGACCTTAAGGTTTTGATTGACAAAGCACACTAATTTTTAACTGTTGCTTTGAACTTTGCAAAAATTCTGAGCACCTCACTTTTTTGCTTCAAAAAATAAACCCAGCAATATCTTGAGGAATCATCTATGAACAAAAGGAAATACTTGCTGGAGTTGATTGTGGCAATACTCATTGGGACACAAACATCAGAATGCACCAGCTACAATTTTTCTGTTGCTCTTGAAGCTTGATTCACAGGAAAAGGAGACTTGCTCAACTTTCCCAATTGACAAGCTCAACACACATGAGTGAAATCATTTATAGAATTCAAGTCGTTTACAAGTTTAAGTTCCTGCAACTGCTTCAGTGAAGTAAAATTGGTGTTTCCAAATCTGTTATGCCATAGACAAGTATTGTCTTCGACACTTACAAGTACACTAGCAACAGCATTAAACCATTCAATGGGAAAATTTCTCCTCTTCATTTGAACAGACAGGATTTTAGCTCCAAATGAATCTTAAATAGTGTAGATTTTATTTTCAAATGACAACTTATAGTCTTTCTCAAGCAATTGGCCAACACTTAACAAGTTCATGTCAATCTCAGGTACATATAGAACATTTGCAATATTTTTCAATCCAAAAGGAGTTTGGACAAGAATTGTACCTTTCCCTTTAGCATTCACCAATCTGCCATCTCCAAGCTTCACTTTGTAAACAAAATTTCGATCCAAGTTTTTAAAAATGGTAAGGCCAACTATCATGTAATTTGTGCAGCCATTGTCAACAAGCCAATTTAGAAGTTTGAGTAGTTACACACATTTCTTCAACTGCAACAAACAACTCTTCTTTGTGCTCTTCTACACTTTTAGCAACTTGAGCAGGCTGAGTTCGAGCTTGCTTCTTTTGGTTTGACTGGCAGACCTTGTCAATATGGCCAAACTATTTGCAAGCTTTGCATTGAATATTTGGCCTAAACCAATAGAAATCTCTTGAATGATTTTTCTTTCGACAGTGAGGAGAGGGAGCAAATTTTTTTTTCTAACCTTCCCTTTGTTGTTCTATTCAACCTTCTCCTTACCTTTTCTGCCATAAGAAAATCTCTTGGGGCCACTTGGCCTGAATTTTTTAGCAGCAACATTTGCTCTTTCACTTGAACTCTTCTCCTCACGAAATCCTTTTCTTTGTTCCATAGCTTGCAATGCATTTGCAAGTTCTGTGACTGTGATCTTCTCCATGTCCCAATTATCTTCCAAAGAGGAAATTTTGGATTCAAATCTCTCTTGAAGTGTTACCATGACCTTCTCCATGATTCTCTTCTCTTCAAGTTGTCCCCCTAATAACCTTATCTCAATTTTCATAATTTTATCAATATAATATTTAATTTTGTCTGACTCCTTCATGTGATGCCTTTCAAACTCTTTCCTTAGATTGAGTATTTGCATCTTCCTTGTTTTATCACTACCTTGGAACTCTTGCTTCAATCTTTCCCAAGCATCTTTGGCAGATTCACAAGTCATAATCCTGGTGAAAATCATGTCATCCACAGCAGAGTGAATGCATGAAAGTGCATGAAATTTCTTAACAGTTTCTTCAGCATGATGTTTGAGTTGGTTTACTGTGGGATTATTGGGAAGAAGATTTACTTCCTTACCATCAATATAATCCCAAAGATCAAATTATCTCAAGCATGTCTTCATCTTCACGGTTTAAATCTGGTAGTTTTGGCCATTAAAGACTTGTGGTGCAGTGCTCGAAGGTGTGGAATTCATTGGTTAAGATTCTTGAAAAAGCTCATGTGAGTGAGAGAGGTTAAGTGTTTATGGTTGTTTTCTTTTGAATCACAGGTCACTTACAAGATCAAGATTACTCTGATACCATGTAAAGATATGCAAAGATTTGAGTACTGTAAAGTGTTTGTAATTCAAGAATGAGAATTGGAAAAAATGAAAACTATGTTTTCCTTCCATTGCATTCAAAAAATACAATGATTACATAAGTGGATAGACATGGTCTGCACTACCATTACAACTAATACAAGTAAAGCATAACTAATACAAAATAAGCTAACCACTCCATTATAGTTGAACTTAAACTTTACAACAACACTAAATTAAGTTACATTCCAACATATGGTTAGGATAAGTATCTGGAGCGAGAACTTTGGTAAATATTCTTAGCATTAGTTGAGTAGAGGTAGTTGTCTTTGTTTTAACGTTCCTGTTTCAATTTCCTTTTCTTTTAGCTTCACATCTTGAGAACTTGTTCTGCAAATAAGTTGTGGACATGAAATACTTAGAAAGAGCATGTTACGCCTCATTTGCGTTTGATTTTCTCTCTGGGTTGATTACGGATTCATTGGTGTCTTACTCATCAACCTAGCAGTAGGTTAGCATGGCATAGTGTTTTTGTTTTCAATGCCCATGGTGTGATAATACTAAGTCCGGAGGGGTCGCATGGTGTTTCTGTTATTACTGTCAAACCCATGGTGTGATAATACCAAGTCCAGAAGGGTTGCAATTACATAGACTGTGATTTCTATTTCATTTTCAAACTTTTGTTGTATAAAGTTTACCAATGGTATTTGAACTATCTTTTGTCGGGTAGGTATGGTTCAGTGATATAATCCCAACTAAGTCAGATATAGGCTAGGGAACTTAGGATGATAAGCACAACTGATTAGTCACATAGAGCCAGCAATGTCTACCTTCTTGTAAAAATGTCCGACATTCGCTTTAGTCAGGCGTATTCCAAAGGATTATATGGAAAGAAAGAAAACTTAGTGCTCTTTGAACATTAACATTAAGTTTAAAGAACAATTTCTAGTTGTTTAAATAATTTTAAATTGCTATCTTTCTCGAGTCTATTGTCATTTTTTCAGTTTTATATATAATTATTGCATGAGATACTTTTCTTTCTAAAAATCACTCATATTTAATTATTTTTAGTGATGAATCAAATTATTATGTGAAAATAAATTAAAAGAATGAGGTATGAAATAATGCAATAGAATATTTAAATTCATTGATGATTGAAGAAGTGAAGAAAGAAAATTCAATGATTATTACTTTCTCTTAACTTGGTTGGAAGAATATTAATGTAGATCTTTAAACCAAATTTTATAAAAATTATAATGATTTCTAGTTGAAGAACAAGTATAGTAAATTAAGTGTCAGATTGAATAATTTCAAGAATTTACTAATAAAATCTAAAATCAATTACAACTTGTTCACTGATGAAGTTAATATTACAGATAAATGTTGTGACAATCTATTTAAGGTAAAATATTGCTTTACTTACTAATATATACTATTTTTTAATTAAAATTTGTCATCATTTTGGGTACTTAAAATCACTCACATATTCAAGAAAAAATATACAAAAAACTTTCAAACATGTGTCATATTTTTTAAAACAATACTGCAACTGATTTGCATGCACATCAATCAACTATATTTCCATCAAACAGTGCAAAAGCGGATTATAGAATTGAAATTGATGAAGTTTCTTTTTTTAATGAAAAAAAAGATCAAGTTGCAAGTTCTCTTTTTAAGAAAAAGAAATCTCTTAAAATGAAGAAGGTAAAAAGTATATAAGCTAATGTTTTAGAAAATGTCTTGGCCATAATTGTTGAATAATCTAAAAGAAAGAATGATTTACTTGAGAAAAGATATGACGACAATATCATCTACAAGAGAAAATGGATTTGAAAGTTTCATCAATTAATTAAGAGATTGATATAATGACGGAATCTATGAAGTCTTAAGGGTGTGCAATATGGAAAAGCAATAAATACGGAGATTTTTATGTACATGCCAAATACAACAAAAATAGATTGGATTATATCTCTTTAGTTATATTTTCATGTTATTGAATAATGAACATTATTGGTTTTGGCACTTTTATATTAAGAACTATTCCATAGTTTAACATCTTAAGTGTATGTGTTACGTAAACCTTTTGGTTTGATGCTTGGAATGAACTTCTCATATACATGTTATATATTTTAGTCTTTAAGAATAATATTAACATTTATATTTTGAAGTCTTTATTAATTATTAGGAGCCATTGTTGCAAATACGTGGACCTCCTTATCAAATTTTGAATTAGATTCAGATAATGAAATAATCGAGAATATTTTTATTCTTTTGTTATGAAAGAGTACTGATATTTTCATTTGCACAAGCAATTATTAGAACTTCTACTTTATCAGGTCATGAATAATGAAACTTTAAATAAGAATCTTATAATGATTTAAGAAAAATTATTAAGTATTAGAAAAACAATTTTCTTAAGTCTATGTAATGAGTTGAAAAATTAGGCTGTTTAAAGATAACTACTCATTTAATTATGGAGGAATAAATTGCAATTTTCCTGATAACGATATGGCATAGTGAGACAATTAGATTCAGTACAAAGTGTTTTCAAAATTTAACTTGATGATTTCAAAGTATTTTTGTAAAGTTTTATATACAATTAATCATCTTACAAAAAGAATCATATAGTGCTTTAATAGTACATCTCTTGAGATTCAATATGATTCAAAATACTTCTCATATTTTTAGGTATATGCATTACTTTATTAACATTTTTGTTATGCCTTTATATCTAACTAATCATTTTAATAAAATAATTTTGTTTTGTAGGATTGTATAAGAGTAATAAACAACACATATTGATGCATATGCTTAAAACCGATTAACCAATACCATATAGGGGCAACAAATTTGATCCAACTTAAAATATCATTTGTTATTGCTTATTTGACACGAGTTCCACGTATATAATGACTAGATGTGAAGGTATCGCGAGTTATTTTTAAAACAATATTAATTTTAACAAATTAATTTTCTATAGCTTCACATGGTATTACAATATCTTATAAAAATATAGTAATTATGATTAATTTTTGTTAGATTTTTGTTAATATTATATTCTTTATATGTTCAAGTAAGTTCTATTTAGTTAGCATGGGCTATACTATTAGGTTTAGATTTCTTTCAACATATGACAGTGAGAAAAGATATTTTAAAGAAAAGAAAGACCACAAGGTTTATAGGAATTGTTTATCTATATGTATTCTTAATTGAGAAATGTTATTGAGAGATGTTTTTGATGTTTTACAGGAAAAAATCCTTACAATTTCACATGTCTAATTATGATATGAAGAAGCAAAATATAATGTTATTGCTTGTTGTGTGGTATATAATTTTACTAGAATGCATGAACAAAGCAATGAATTATTTAATGCTTATGCTAAAAATTAAGAACATATTATGAAAAATATAAATGAAGATGCAAATAGAGTATAATATCACTTCATTATAAATTCAGAGTATGTCTTGAAAGTGGGATACAATTGCTATACAAATATAGAATGATTATATTAATAGAAGTTCTTATTGGTTGATGTTCTTTTTGTAAGTGATGCTACTATTATACTTTAAACTTTAAAGCATTGTATCATGATTAATATTTTTAATTATTTAATTAGAACGAGTCAATATAATTTTTACCTTTATATTGCACTCTTATTATATAAAATTAATGTATGAATTTTTCATACCTTTTATTTTAATAATTATGATAAATAATTAATTTAATAATAAAACTTGATACATTAAAAATAAATTAAATAAAATTTAATATTAACATTTAAAAGTGTAATAATAATAACAATAACAATAATATGATTTTTGAAAATTAAAACAAAAAATATGATGATAACACTAAA
>JAOTAZ010000004.1:9049555-9062392 GCA_025629785.1 Erythroxylum oxycarpum
AGCCAACTCTGTTAATGCATATCAACTTTTACTTTTTAACAAACGCCTTGAGCGCTAAAAGTACTAGTTACAATTGTCTGTTTTGTTGCATTCTATTGCCCAAACCGAAAACATGTCTCATATTACTTGCTACTTACAATTGTCTGTTGAACGCAGAACAACAGTAAGTCCCGATCAGTGGCCATTAAAGAACTAATTTCAAATCAAAATGACAAGGCTTCTGTTCTGTCACCTATCTACACTTTGTGGGAACCAAAAAATAGATCTACCAAGTAAGGAAAAACAAAACACGAGTTTTGAGATCAACTGGTACTTTCTTCCCCCTTACACGGCTGAGTACCTTTATGGCTTCTGATGATGTATCAACCTCAAAGAAAGAGAGGAACATTAAACCCATTGGACATACACAGATGAAAACCAACAGAAATACCCATATGAAAAAAACCCAAACAAATTACCCAGATGTAGTTCATCGGAAATACCCAGATAAAATACCCACATGAAAATAAATACCCCTCATTCAATCGAAACCCATTACTCAATCGGAACAATACAAATAACTTACCTACAATCTGATGGTAGAACGCTAGAACGTCAAAAAGAGGAAGAACTTTCGCGGAGAAGGAAGAACCTTCGATGAGAGGCTCCAAGATACTTCAGCTGTTGAAGAAGACAAACAAGTTTTGAGAAGGATAGGCTTGTAAAAAGGAACAAGCTTAGATGGAGAACAACGATTACGGAGTCGTGGATTAACTAAAAACAGGTTGTGGTCGGGTTTAGCTATTCTTTAAAATCGCAGAATACGTATTGATATAGAATAAGTATTATGTGTTTATTCCAAACCAAACATAGGTTTTATTATTACCGAGGAATATGGTAGGAATAGAATTTTTATTCCCTCCTACCAAACAAGCCATTAATATTTTAAGAATTTGTAAAATAATCCATCCTTGTGTGTTTTTTTTTTGGGGGGAAATTAGTAGTATGTTCATTCACAAAAAGAAGTGATTATCATCTTCAACAATTGAAGTATGTACAATTTGGCTATCTACAATACCCACTAACAATACATGCGCTGTTATATTCTCATTAACTGCTTAATTCTTGCTGGAATAAGGCGTTGATGAAACTTTGTCAAAATGGTCATCCTTACCTTGATATAGATCTCCATCCAGATGTATTTACTGTAACGCTCAGGTTTTCCGAAAATCTTCCTTACTTACCTACCTTAGCCCATTAATCCAATGCAGATAGTCTCGTAGCTCAAATAAACCCCATGGGGGTCGAGTGTGGCAGCACTCAAATCCATCCTTATGTTTTAGTACGAAAGATTAACTTGTGTATACGCGGATGAAAGAAACGTACTGTCCGTATTTGGCACAGAAGACGAAACATTTTATTTTCGTAGGAGACTACCCTTCTGGGGACGGAACACTAGCCAATCAAAATTCAAGACCATGCATGAGATGAGAGGGGAGTCCAAGCGGAGGGGCATTGTAGTCATTTAAACAGCCAAAATTGTAAGCGCTCTAGTCCAAGCTCAACGAATGGAAACAACAGTCAGGTCGATATCGTAAATTAAGCAAAGGTTGAGGCCCTTTTTGTGCATTTAATTATAAAATTATGTATGGGAGATCCAACTTTGCCATCAACAAAAGCCCCAATTTTCACAGCGACGACTCTGCGAGGGAAAAAATAAAGAAAATTCGAAGAAACAACAAAAAGAAGAAGGGAGGAGAGAGAAAGATAGGCCAGAGAGTGAATTTTGGAAAGACGGAGGAGTCTTAGAGAGAGAGAGTGCTATATATCTTGGTGTGTGTTTTTAGGCAGTAATGGCGGAGAAGAAATCGAGCGAAGAGAGCGTGAAACTGTTTGTAGGTCAAGTACCTAAGCACATGACAGAAGCTCAGCTTCTCGCAATGTTCGAAGAGTTTGCTTTGGTGGACGAGGTCAACATCATCAAAGACAAGACCACGCGAGCTTCTAGAGGTTTCTCTTTCTTTCTTCTCACATTCTTCAAATCTCTCTGTTTTATTTCTCTGTTCTTAAGAGGCTTTACTTTCTGCATGATTTGGAGTTCTTTTTTCTTTGGATTAATCTGAGATTTCCGGCGTTTGAAACCCTAATTTGAGTAGTTTTTGTGGTATGTAAAACAGGTTGTTGTTTTGTAATATGTCCGTCGAGGCTGGAAGCGGATAAGGCGGTCAATGCTTGTCACAATAAGAAAACGTTGCCTGGGGTTAGTGCTTTTTGTGATCTCTAGTTATTGTTTTCTTTGAATTATGTTGCTCCAAGCTTACTGCTTGTAGTGCATAATTGCTGATCTCAAACATTGTATTAGTGGATAAGTATTGGTCTTGTAGTAAATAGGACATTCTTAACAATGACTGTTTCCGGTATTCTGTTTGATTTAGTTGGAAGTTAAAAGAATGAGGGGGTGATTTTGAATTTGCTGAAATTTCTTGAGCCTCTCTTATCTTAAAAGGCTCTGATATTGATTTTGTAATCCCTAGCGGAGTTGGATTTATCTGGTTGTATAGTAATACCACTGGACTGTACAATGCAGCATTTAATGATGTAATTGGTCTATGCAAAGTTCTTCAGTGAGGTGGACTTCAGCAAAATGCGTGATGGCATTTGTAAAAAGGATTGATGGGTGCATCACTTGCATGAAGCAAATGGAGATGCTGACTCCAATTTAGAAGATTTAAAAGAAAATTTTGTTTCTTTCTTCAAAGTGCAGAGACTTGATGAACATTCTGAGTCTTGTGATGAACATTGTTAACTGGATTGACCGGGAATGGCAAACTGTGGGTTGATATTCATTTTACTTATTTGTTTGTAATGTCAAAACAACAGATAGTAGGTTAGAATTGTTTCATAAAAGATATTATTGAGTCTGCATAGCCATCTGGTGGTTCGTTCATTCTAAGTAATGAAATGACACTATTAGGCAATTTGTTAAACAAGTGATATCACGATTAACTGTCACAATAGGCAGCCATCTCAATATTAAAAACTATGATCAATTGAATCATTTTGTGACAACTTCTGACATAGACAAACCCTTACTCTTTGTTACCATTGTGCTTTTGAGGCTTGACTCTTGTCAGCTTATTGTAATGAATAATCTTTTTAATTGAATTTCTCATTAAGTCTCTTTGGGCTTGATTTAGTGCATAGATTGATTTAGATACTGTGACAATCATAACTTCTGCGCAAATAAATTCCAACTATTTTTATGTATTTGTTTTTTGTTACATTTTGACGCATTGGTGTCGCTGCCTCTCTAATTGGAGTGCATCCTGTTCTTTTGTCAACTTCAGGCATCTAGTCCATTGCAAGTGAAGTATGCAGATGGCGAGTTGGAAAGGCTAGGTGTATTATAATTTCTTGACGTGATACCTAGTTGTCTCTTATATTACTTTATCCTGATTCCTTTCCAGATATTGGTGTTTTAGATTATTTTGAGAAATTTTAGTAGATTATGCTTTGTGCTTTTTTGAATGATTTGTTACTTTTCTTTCAATCCAGAGCACAAACTCTTTGTGGGTATGCTTCCAAAAAATGTTTCAGAAGCTGAAGTATCTGAATTGTTCTCTAAACATGGAACTATAAAAGACCTACAAATTCTAAGAGGTTCTCAACAGACAAGCAAAGGTGCTTATTTCCCTTTTTGGTTCACAAATCCGGAAGAAATGAAATGGTAATTTTGATTTTTGCTACTTAAATTTGTAGGCTGTGCTTTTTTGAAGTATGAAACAAAAGAGCAAGCCATTGCTGCCATGGAGGCCACCAATGGAAAGCATAAAATGGAGGTTTGTGATTCAAACAACATGTTTATCTCAAAAGTAACCTTAGTAGTTCTTTTAGCTTTGGAAGATTGCTTTATCTGTTGCATTACATTTAGGTTCACTGTTTCTTTTTGTTGGATAAGTTGTTTTCTTAATTTGTACTTTGTAGTATAATTTTGTATTACAAGTTTAAGATGTGTATGTATCAACAATATATCTTAGGTAAAGGCCAGCTTTTGTCTAATGTGAAAATGAGTTCTGAAAGTACTGTCCCTATTACAGTGAGTTCTTCTCCATGTCAACTGAACTAGAAGCTTGTCAAGCTAAACCAGTAATTTTCTGGTCAGGAAGCAACTTTAAGCTGACACTGTCTACAATTTCTTAAACTTTAGTTATACTAGACAGTTTAACTGTTTTATCTGGAGCTTGAGGGCATAGCTTAACAGACATCAATTGTTCAATATTCTATGCTGACAATTAGATCAGGTAGAGGAGGAAGTTGTGGCATTACAATAGTTTAACTAACCGTTCTGATGTTGGTATGGGTTCTCTGAAACTAAAAGGCCTGCCCATATATTTTCTGACCCAATTGTCTGAACATACATAAGTGTCACATTTTTTAATTCTGTTTAAAATATGACCTTTCTTCCATGGATTTTGAGTTCGAAGCCTGGAATCGTATTTTGTCAATGATTTTGTTACAATGATTCAGTCTGATTCTTATCTTTCGGTTTACTAGGGTTCAAGTGTTCCTTTGGTTGTCAAATGGGCAGATACAGAAAAGGAAAGACAAGCCCGAAGAGCTCAGAAAGCACAATCTCAGGCATCCAATTTGTCAAATACTGATGCACAACATCCCTCATTATTTGGTGCCATGCCATTGGGTTATGTACCCCCCTACAACAGTTATGGGTATCAGGTCAGTAGTTTAACTGCAATTCTTTAGAGGTCTTTCAACTTATATGAAAACTGGCTTATCCTTAAAATTTGTGGTCCTCTTTTCTTCTTAATTGGATTTTGTGTTCTGTCAATTTTATCTACCAGTAATGTATTATCAAAGGTGAGTATTCTGTTGGTCATTCTGTTGTAGGCTCCTGGAACTTATGGACTCATGCCATATCGCCTGCCAGCTATGCAGAATCAAGCAGCTTTTCATCAACACTCTTTTCATGGTATGATTCCTCCCGTGAATCAAGGAAATCCTGTGCGTGGTGCAATCAGGCCTGACCTTGTTCCAACTATGGCACCTAGAAACTATGCAGTGACTCCTGCAAGTTATGTGGGTTCTGCGTATCCTACAGTGCAAGGCCTCCAATATCCCATTTCATATCCTGGAAGCATGATGGCTCACCATTCTTTGAGTGGTTCACCTGCAGGTGGCAGCTGTAGTTCTGCAGCATCATCAGGCGTTAGTACCAGTTCTGCAGGCCAGATTGAAGGTTTGTTTTCCACACAAAAGTCCCTGTTTTTGTTCCCTTATCTTATTGTTACTAGTGTTTACCTGCTAAATACTCTTTGTTATTTGACTTAGGTCCACCTGGGGCCAATTTGTTTATATATCACATACCTCAAGAATTTGGTGATCAAGAGCTTGCCAATGCTTTTCAAACTTTTGGTAAAGTCTTGAGTGCTAAGGTTTTTGTTGATAAGGCAACTGGTGTTAGCAAGTGCTTTGGTATGCTCATTCTCAACATGATTTTCAACCTAAATTTGGCTGTTGACATTTAATAACATGCCTCTATTTGCAGGGTTTGTTAGTTATGACTCACCTGCATCAGCTCAAGCTGCAATTAGTATGATGAATGGATGCCAATTAGGAGGTAAGAAACTGAAAGTTCAGCTGAAAAGAGACAACAAACAGAGTAAACCTTAGTAATCTGAAGATGAGTCTTGGCAACAATCAGAATTCTGTGATAATGTAGTCACATCAGCTTGGATTAGTGGGAGTGACTGCAGCATCAGCATTTTGGGTGGACCGAAATACATGGTCATGATCATTACTCCATCCATGTAATTGCACCGCGGGATTGGAATTCCAAAACTTGTAATTCATGGTGCATTCTGTGCCGATACAATTTGCATTCTGTACAATGGAATGTTGAACATCAATTATTAATTTATTGATTTTTCCCTCAATAACTTGTGTCCACATATTGTGGAAATATCAATTGAAAATTATTCATTATTCTAAGGTTCCCTTTTAGTCCGTTTATACTCTTTATTCTTTTTCTCAAGATTATTTCTTTTGCGCATTTATTTATAACAGGGAGACTTTTACTTGGTTGCCATAGGATATTATTAAAGAATCAAACATTTATCTTCTTGCTACCTGCTGTACTTCTTGCTGTTCTCCTTCCTTGATGACAATAATGGTTAAAGATTTAAGTAGTAAGTGCAGGCTGCATGCCTTTTTTTGTCATGGAGTATGGACTGCTTGTCCATTTTATTTACGATGAAGACATGTATTGCTGTATGGTGAATCTTCAGGTATCATTCTGAATTTATTTAATTTATTTTCTGTTGTATTCCAGAGTTTGGACTCAGTATGTCCTTGATTGAATAAGTTGTCAAATGGATGATTTTTTGTTTTTGCTGAATTTAGCCTTATTATCTAAAGATAAAAAAGTTTAAGAGATGCTCTGTTCGCTTAAACATTTTTTGTGTGCTCTTCTTTTTCATTCATTCTCAGAGTTGGGAGTGTGCACTCAGTGGCTGTCAACTGACATGATCCATTTCTGAAGGCAATACAACAGAAAAGGTACTTTTCCCATGCATTGCAAGTTTAGAAAACCTTGCAATACAGTCTACTGAGCAATTTTAAAAGGATGAAATCTGCTGACCTAATTCATAAAACTTGGAGTGCATTTATGCAATTTTTTATTTGTTATATTTCAATCTTCTTGTATTCTCTCTTTGCTAACATCACTTATAATGTCAATATGCTAACGTTAAGAGCTTATCTGATTACTGTTACATAGTTATCTTTCATAATTTACATTGCATTCAGGTATTTACATTTGAAAATAATGGATGTTTTTTAGTTTGATGGAGCTTGATGTTGGACTTGCTTGCTTTATTGAGGATTAAACATCTGGCTATAACTAATTAGGGTGGCAACAATAGTTAATGGCTTAGGGCAGGCCACCACTTTCTGTAGATAGATCTTGCTCTAAGGAGAAGTGAATTGTGTTTGTCACGATCCTTTATCTTATTCAGGCTTTTCTGTTTTTGTATTTCTTTTCTTCTTTCAAGTATTTTGCTGCATATCAACAAATGGATTGCACAGTACTTTAGGATTAGCATGCTTTAAAGCTACTACTATCCCTTGAGCTGCTGAGCAGTTTTAGTGCTTCTGAGCTAGATTTGGTTTTTACCACCTCACTATTTGGTGAAATTTGTGACACACTGAAGCAATGACAAGTAATCCAACTTTTTCTTTTACCAGGTAATTTTCTGCCTCTCCTGTTCGTAACTTTAGTTAACATATTGTTTTTCTACTTTCACAAGTTAACTTCTATGTGCGCAATCTGTCTCTTTGTATTAGTTTGTGATCATACATGTAATTATATGCCTGAGAAACCATAAATTTGGTACTCTTTGCTGGAAAGGAGGATTTCAGAGTTTGGAGACGCTTGAGAGATATGGCTTATTGTGTTCTAACTTTTCTTCCTTATATCTAGCACACAGGCAAAGCTTCACTGGGTGTTTCGACAACGATTAAAGATAAAAGACTTCAAGCTCTAACAATCTATCGGCTTAGTTAAATCGTGAGTTTTTCAAAAGAACTTGCGGTACAACTTGTATCTCTTTTCTATCAATGCTGGTCATTGTTGTAAATCTGTTTGAGGGTGGGCGCATTCTTTCTAGAGAGTCGAGGCGATTGTTTGTGGGCCTAATGGTATTCTACTAACTTCTAGTGGAGATTATATGAAAGGCTTTAATTTGCGTTATGACAACAAGACAGTTACGTATGACATTCTGAAGGGTGTGTAGGAAATTCTTCATTAGGCATGAGAGGCGGGTCATATGAGGGTTATTTTAAGCAATCTTTTGACTTCTAGTTATCAATCACTCTATCTGCCTTTATTTTGCCCTTTTTGTTAATGGACTTGAAGTACATGGCTAGTAGAAGTTACTTCTGTAATCTACGAGTTGAAGTTGTACATATTGATTTGAACCGATGTACACTAGGCTTGCTAGTTTAAGTTTACTAGGTCCTTTTGATAAAACTATGTTTCCTGCGCCCTCTTGGCATTGACTTCCCATTGTAATTAGACTTGTTTGGGATTACTATATTGCCTGAGCACGAGTCCAATATTTCTTTTTTATCTATAGTAATCTTTTCCCCTATTTTCTAAAGAAAAAAGAACTTAAAGAATTAAGATCGTTGCAACCTGCCTTTCGGTCGTTAGCTATTATCAGTTTTCTTAATTCTAAGAACATGAACGCATAACTATTTTTTCTTTAGTGTACCATCTGATTAATACATGACGATTACATTCTAAGTTTCACGTGTGAATCTCCTAAATTCAGTTTTTGAGTTGCCTGTTGTGATTGAACTGTATTGCAAGAACCCAATCTTCTTTAGGTGGTTAGTGGAGAATATTAATATGGTTTGTTGTGCAAAAGTATTGTCGACATTTGTGTTACCTTCAAAGTCTGATCCTATATTTGCCCTAAATCCTTATCCAGATCCCTCGTTAATAATTTCAGCTCTGACTGTGATCTCATTTCTTCCTTTAGTATAGACGTCGTTTTCACTTGATGGTATCATCCCAAGATGGTCATGAGCATACTTTTGCCAAAAGTGAATCCTGGAATTCAGACTGTTTGATCTGATAATCATTACATAGACGATTGCAACTTAATGGGAGTGGTTCAAGTGGGTGGCTTCGGTGCTTCACCAATAATCTAGCCCTGATCACATGTTATATTTCTTCGATGCACTGCGTTGCGTTTCCTAAGCAGTTACTAGAAGCCGGCCCTAAACAAGATTTTGGTAACAGGGAGTGAAAGGAGCATGATAGCGCCGGACATGACTGGTGACAGGAGTAGTACCGAATCCAAAGGAGGACGTGTTTGGACGGGGGCTGATCTTTGGCCCATATGAATGGATGGCTTAGATGCAAAGAAAACAGGGTAGGAAGAGAAGATTTGAGGGCGATTGGACCATAATTAATAAGCTACAATATCGTGGGTTTCGTACGTTTAGCACTGAACCTGTGCTGCGAGTGCTACCCTTAATTTCCTTTATAGTACCACCTTACGCATTGCTGGTAAGTGACTTTTGCCATAACACCAACAGGGTTTATGATTTGTTATTGGACAACGTGTGATTGCCGTAGAGAAATTGTTCAAGTAATACCTTCTAATTGTGACGTTCAACTAATTGTTTGCCTAATGATAATGGTGTATGGGCCACAATGTCCAGCAACTTGTAATCATAGGTTACATAATCCATTGGCTATCTCTTTCTCAGAAGAAACAACGATCTTTAAATTAAATTGGATTCTTTTAATGACAACACCAAGGCGTTCGCAATTCCTTAAAAATTAATCATAATCTTTCACACGACACTTTTATTACAACAGATGTAATTTATTACGGACCAAAAAGAAAAGGAAGAAAGAACATTACCTTGTAATGGTCCTTAAGGAGTCATAAAAACCAGGCATCCTCCTGAGTTTCTAAATCTTCCAACTTTGTTTAACCGTCTTAAAAATATCTTTACACAGCTTTTTTCTGTTTCTTGGGACTAAACTGTCAGTTTAAGTAAATACGCGTTTTCAGAATTAAGATTCACGTCTTTTTTGTTGAATATTTGATCAAGAAATTAATCAAGTAAACATCAAGAATTATACAACAGTCAACTATGTTCTTTTTGTGGACTTTGTCGTACCAAAAAACACGCATGCCTTAGGGAAGGTAAAATATAATAATCAATTCGTTACATCCTACTATAATTTAAGATCATATTTCAATTAAATAGTATTTATTTATTTCTTGAATTATTTTATGTAATATTAAAATTTTAATTTAGTGATTCGTATAAATCAAGTTTAAAAATAAAAAATATTAAATCGCACAAATATTATGCATTTTTTAAGTCGTTGTCTCTTCAGTCTTCAATTAAATGAACCGTACTTGAAGGTTTTCAACAAGCATACCCTAGCAAACAGTACGTAAAAGGACTCAAGGATCGACACCTAGACTCGGCTAGTTGGCTTCGAGTGGAATTATCAGACATTCTAGAAACCTGAGAATGGTTCCCGGTAACCAAAATTATTGAAAAACACGCTCTCTTTTTTTTCCTTCTAGAAGATTTTGGCTGTAGCAATCTTTTCATATATTAATCTCCCCCCTTGTGATTTTCCCTACAAAGAAAAACACCCTTACGACTCGTCGCGTCAAACAAGCCATCGTCCGGCCACTCCATTGAATGTTGTATATACCTAATGTTCATGTAAACGTAGTAAAACTTCTTACATGGCCAAAGTTACGAGTTGTCTACAATTCTTAACTTCTCTACCTTAATTGCAACACATGGAAAGTTACAATTTTGGTTACGGTTGGAAAGGAGAGCAAACAAGGAGGAAAGATCATTTCGTCGACGTTGGTTCTTTGTTTCTCGTTGAAGCCACCGGCGACTCCGATGACGTTGATCTTCGTCCACCAGACATTGGTGTAGATCTCGCCGACGACGATGCCGAGTCGTGTAGCTACGACGTATCGGATCAGTCTTGCGTCAGCGACGTCCTGAATAATGATGATTGTGGCTGTTATGAAGGTGAGAAGTACTGTGGCAACGTTGAGGAAGAGGAGATTCGCATTTGTGGCGGAGAACCGTGGAGGAGTGATGTGGGTTTTCATCAGAAATCGTGTGCTTCGGTTGATTCAACGACCAGTGAACCGATGACTGAGATGGAAAAGAACAAGCTTTTCTGGGAGACTTGTCTGGCTTCCTAGAATTTGCTCATCCGGTCCTGGCAAACTTTTTCCTTTTTTCCCGTATTATCGATTTCATTGGTCTTTAACCCCTGTTTCTGCCGTTTCTTTATTCGTTTACAATGTAAGTCTGAGAGATTAAAGATGGTGGGATGGGAGGTTATTAACCGTTCTTCATCTCCCAATACATGACAACTGTACAAAAGATAGCTACTTGTAGCAAGCTATGTGATCGTCCTCGTATAAAGAGAGACTTAGAACATAGTTACTACATGTTTCAAGTAGAAGTTACATCGGAATTGATAATTCAACGTGTCAGCAGCAAGCACTGAGTGTGGAGGCTTCAGTACTACTCAATTAGCTTAAGCTCAATGCTTCTAAATAGCATCTTTAATTCTTGATATCTTGTCATTGGGATTCAATTTGTGTCTTTATTATTATCAGAGGGCAAGCATGAAAGATCCAATGTAAAAGGAAAGTTTTCACTACAACCAATTGTGAGGAATCCTACTCCTTTCTGGAGCTCGTGAAAAAAAATCCGGTCACCAAAGCAAATACATGATCTGATTTCTTAGGCTTCCTTGAATGGGGCAGGCACGCATTGATCTTTATAATTACACAGGCTGCCCCAGTATAGCTAATATTAATGATCACTTCCTTCCAAACAGAACCAAAAAAAGGGACTATCCAATACTAGACCGTTCCAATAAGTCTATTCTAACCTTGTTACGTCTTCAATACGACGTTAGGTTGTGCACATAATACGATGTAGTTTTAGGATTGGAACAAAATAATGGGACAAAGGATTAAAAATTACTAGGAGTTTGAATTAAATGGCATGAAAAACTAACCTACCACAAAATTTACTCATACAATTACTTCTCAAATACATTCAGATGACACATTCTTTAATTTTGCATATCAAGCACTTATAAAGGAAGCAATAGGCATCAGAGACTTTTGCATTCTAGATTAACACCGTACGTCATTTGATTAGATCTGGGAATCTTTCATCTCTATGCCAGCCTAACGAGTCCACAACAGATAATTTCAGCTTGGAACTGATATTGAGTTATGTATCGAGCCTTTAGTTGATCCATGAATGTTCAGTAATTTAGCACAATCAAGCAGTCCCACTCTCCCAGATCAGTTCCGCCAAGACCAATTATTGATTTACAGACCACCGAAAAGAGCAATCCAAAATTAGCGAAGAAAGACTCCTATAATTTATGAAAAGATAGCCAAACAGATTCAATACGCACGAATTATTGCACAGGAATGGTGGAGTCAGATAATTTGTACCATCTGCACATCATCAGTGGAGTCGTATTCTCTTGAAGGGCTCCTGGGACTAATGTTTTTACCTGAACCCTGCTGTACTTCAACTCCAATCTTCTTCATCGTTTGAGAAGGAATTAGAATTTTCACTTTTGCTATCAGTAAAGCAAACCAGCAGACTCCATTTTGACAGTCAAGCAACTTCTAGGACTTTGATTTTCCCGTCCTAAATCAGCCACTGCTGGGTCCAAGACAATACTTCTGTCATTTCCGTTCTTGTCTAACTGCCTCATGAAGAATTCCTCAATCCAACTCAATGACTCAAGTTCATCGTCATCTTCTTCACTGCCAGAGCTACAGTGAGCCTAATTTGAAGGTTCCTGTCTCAATTCACAACTGGTATCCTTCTCTCAGTGTCCTCATTATTAAGGCTTTTTAGAGCAAACATTAGTGCTGCGAATGGATCAGACATCTATTCAACGGAAGAGAACTAATCAATTACAGAAAAACTAGGTGACAACACTAACTAAAACAAGGTCATGCAACTATGTTACCATCACAAAAACCAATGAACCTACATCAATAAGTCCGGAATAACCATCGATGTTGTTAGTTTATGCCCTACAGTTAATCACTTTGGTTGTAGTTCAATGATAATTATTTAAAGACATTCTTTATCTTATACATGTTTAGATGTATATAATAAAATCGATGAGATAATTATAAATTGCAAATGAAATTACAATGAGATTATAATTATAAGATTCATATTACATTTATATATTATCCTTAAATTGTTTCTAGTTATTATTCTGTTAAG
>JAOTAZ010000004.1:9104716-9117899 GCA_025629785.1 Erythroxylum oxycarpum
ATCGTCAGATAAAGGAGTTGTGATCTGAGTGAACAATGTGAAAAAGAGCTTAAAGCTCAGGAAATATGCACAAAGAGCCACAGGCTCAACAATTAATGAGCCTAGTATCCACAATGGGTATGGGACAATATCTAAAATGAGTCAGTATTCACAAGGGATACGGGACAGTTAAATAGGTGCTCGGTCATAACAAAATAAAAATGAAAGTGGAGTCTCATATTCATTTGCATATATATCTTTACATATATCATGTGAATGATTGCAAAGAATGACTAAATTGAGTTGATATAATGGTATGCAATGTTTGTGTACATGTTGATGATATGAATGATTAAAATATTCTAAAATGATTATATGAAATGTTTGTATTCATAGTGGGTTTATTGAAATATCATGTATACTGTTATCAGGTACTAAATTTTAAATGATGTGATATATGGGATTTGATTCTGAATGATGTTAGATACTGATTGAACTGTGTTATATACTTGTAATGTTTGTGTTATATTTTGAGTGAGCACATCGATGATGGTTCTCTCACTCAGTTCGTAAAACTCAACAAAATTGCAATGTTGATTTTCAAGTTTAGAGGAGATCTAGCTAGTCTAGTTGAAGTAGCTTATGCATTTGAACATGGGTCAATATCAGGATCAGTTGTACCTGAAAATGTCTTAGTTTTATTATATCTCTCAATTGCTGTATAATGTATATGTGAATTTTAGAAATGAAATGATATTCGAGACTATATATGTTTTTAAATGAAATGGTACAAAATTATTGTGAATGAAATGATTTGAAATGCTTTTGATTTGAAATGATTAAAATATGTAATGAGTTGATATGTGATGCCTTAAAAATTTGGAAATGCGACTGTCTTAACATGCCCTTTTATAGAGTATGTTCCTGAATATCCTTCGATATGTCGAGCATATACTTTATAAGTGTGGTATGTTACAAAGACATTCCAAGACTCCCATTATTATGGGAGATCATTTGATAGTACAAAAGTTAATTACTTTCCTTACAAGTATTTGGCACATTTCAAGGATAGTCCTAATTGCCATATTTCAGGGTTAAAGGAGGCTATTTTATGAGATTACCAATAAGAGATTTCAAACATCAAAGAATATAGAGCTAAGAGGCATGCCTTGTATTTGTTTCTTAGAGATGAAGGAGCACAATATGAGAAGTTAAAAGGATACTTCTTGGTTGTGATGGAATGCAATAAGGGCGGTTCACTGTACATCAGATCTTTTGAAGGTGTGTTTGATTCAACTCTATATGCCTTAAACAAGTGAAATCTAGTTTTGTCAAAGCTTACAGACTAATAATATGCATTGATGGTTTTCATTTGAAGATAAGTTATGGTAGGTAGTTGTTGGTATCCATTGGAATGGATCCAAACAATAATATTTTTTTTCCATTAGCTTAGGCTACAATAAAAGTTAAGAAAAAAAAGGCTAGAATAATTTATGGGATGCATACTTAATGATATTGGCAACCGTCGATTATGGATATTTATAGGTGGTAGACAAAAGATAACACAATGAAATATTTATAATGTTATTTTCATATTTAACTTGATTTCATACTAATCATATTTTAATCATATTATACAGGGTTTATAAGAACTATCTGAGCATGACTACACATATTTTAACAATTGTTAGACATTTATGGGCCAATTTACAAAGAAGCATAAATCGTTAACCATTTACAAGGACCAGATTTAGTGTATTGCTTTAAATTATACTCAATAAGAATATAAACAGTAAATGAGTAAGATGGAGAGCATGAACAAGGATGAACAAGACTGATTGGAAAATATTCCTAAGAAGAGATGGTGTAGAAATGCACTTGATAGAAGATGAAAGAGTAATTTATTGTCAAATAACATCATAGAATGTTTCAATACGTATTTGAAAAATGTAAGAGACAAACCAATATTGACTTGCTTGGAAGTGATGAGAAGACCTATAATAAAAAGATTTCATTAGAAGAAGCAAGGAAAGGATACATAAAAAAAAGCGACATCCTAACATAATGTCAAAATTGGAGAAAAACAAAGAGAAGCGACATCCTAACATAATGTCAAAATTGGAGAAAAACAAAGAGACTACTAATTATTTGACTCATTTTACAGGTAATAACATTATTTGCATTTAATGCCTATTTATTCAAAAGTTACCAATAATTAAACTCATTTTTTATAGGCGATAGAAAATTTGAAATTGAACACTAGATCCATGACCATCATTTAGTGGATTTGAGGAAAATTGAATGCACATATGAGAGATTAAAGTTAACTAGGATCCATTGTAGCGATGCTATTTTAACGATTATATTTGAAAGATGATATCTTAAGGATTATGTGCTTAAGTGGTACACCAATGAGGAATATATGAGGTTTTATTAGAAGAACATAAATCCAATACAAGGTGAATAGCTTTGGCCAATAACTAGAGAAGAACATAGACAAAAGATCAATCTTCTTGCTTACATAAAAAAGAGTTGGAAGGCTAAAGAAAAAAAATGAAAGTTGGTGAAAGCAAGAAGGAGGTACTATTTCAACAATGATTGGAGGACATAAAGCATGCAAGAAATGTAAACAAGCTAGACATAATTTAAAAACTTGTAAGATGTCAACATTTGGGTCACTTATTTATTTCATACTAAAGAAAGAATTATAATGTATGATGTAAAAAATTGATATTATTTCTTTTATGTAGGGTCACGTGTAGATGCCTTCTCAATAAAGCGTCATGTTAGATACAATATAAAACAATGGAAAGCAGTGTGTTCAAGAAACTGGAATAAAGATAAAGGCAACCAAAGCTGAAAGATTTGACATCTCAACAAGGTTAAGAGTAAAAAAAGAGATTGGACTAGCTTAAAGAATAAGAAGTAAAGGAGTTGTATAACTTGTAATCCTTTCTATGTATGGATAGCTCATGTGGACTTTTTGGTCTTATGTAATTATAGACATCTCACTTTTATTCATAAACAACATATGTGTTCCTATATAATTATGAATGTCTCACTTTTGTATCTTTTCATGATGTTATAGTCAAAATCATATGTAAGTAATTACACCATGAGCGAGGAACCATATGCAAGGAATCATTTTGTTGATCTTTTGAATTTATTGACTAATTTGAATTTATAGACTAAATCGTTTATATGTAATTACAATAACATATGCATGAAATCATTTTGTTGATATTTTGATTTGAATTCAAAAGTATGTGTGCAAAGGCAATTTTGTTTGTACATATGTTTATAAAATAAAAGCATAGCTAATTTTCATTAATTTAATAGATAAAGTCATATAAATGCCATAATTTAAAATTTTTATTTAATATATAATGTTATAAAGGTAACTTATATCATCCCTATTACTTGCATATACAAATATCAATTGCAGCATTAGATATAATCCAAAAAAATATCATCAAACCTATATCCAAATAAGTTTACTATCTCTTCAAGTAAGTTTACTATCTCTTTTTTGTTTATTGCAAGTCATGTTTTTCTCTCTTAAGTCATTTATAACATATACACTTTTTTGGGGGGTAAATTCATCAAACTACTCAAAGAAATTGCAATATTTCTTTTCTCTATAATAAACAAGATAAATAATCATATATTAGTTACAGTCCTTCTTTAGAGTAATTAAACTACACATAGAATTTAGGTCATATTTTTTACATCCAAAGAATCTATTGTCAAGGTTCTTTGATGTTTAAAAAGTCTGCAAATGAGCCTGTTGTCAACAATTACAATACACATGAATACATTGTTGTACACGTGCTATTACCAAAACGCTAGATTGTTTTATGGCCATTGAAATCAATTCAAAGTTAAGAAATAACTTAGATAAACAAAATCCAAGTTCCATAACTGAATAAACAACAAAGATAAGAAATAGTCCCATAATAATAAAATGAGTGATATTACTTACGCCATAAAAATAAGAAATGTCATACTAAAACTTAAACTAGCAATATATCAGTATATTGAATTATGTTGTAGTTTAATTATAAAGATGTGTGTGTGTGTGTGTGTGTGTGTGTGTGCCTAAAAGAGATTAAAAAGGTCCATCTTTTACATATATGCAGAATATGCAAATGAATCAATGTAAGAGGCAAATAAATCTTTTTAAACCAATTGTGAGAGAATAAAAAGGTTCATCTTCTACATACATTCAAGATTGGTTCCTTAGTTACCTAGTGAAAAGTTGTTGGAACGGAGCCCAACTATTAAAATGCTAAAGGGAACAAAATTGTTGAAAGATATGATATATATTACTACTCTTCTTATCACTCTATTATAAATTCTAATTAAACAAGTTTACAAAACAAAATTTTTGGCAACCTGTCCCTTTTTCTTATTGTATATTGTCTAAACAACGTGGAGAAATCTTTCTCAAATATGTCCAATGTTTCCTTCAAATCATATGGGTGATCCATACATAGCCTCAAATTCTATTCATCAATATCTATTGTTCCATAAGATAAAGTTTTATTTTCCTAGAAGATTCTACCTCTAAATTTGACTTAGTTATCTTTCTTGCAAATTGATGTAGTACAACTTTAGGCATGTAGATGTTATATTGCAAATTCTCTTACAAATTGCCTTAGTGTTTTGATTTCTTCTATTCGTATCACTTTTAATATGATTTATTTATGTTACTTGAGGGAAGATCACCAATAAACACTTATCTCCGACATGTTTTAACTAGATAATAGTCTCTTAACTAGCCTCAATTCTTTTTAATTTTTAATGCTAATAAAAAGCATGTAAATGAATTGATTTTACAAGTAAACACAAACAATTGTTTCTTTTAAATGTACAAAAGTAGAGGTTGCAATAAAGAAAGAAAATGAGCAAGATTTACATGTTAAGCTTGTTAATGATAGTTTTCAGTCTCCACATATCCAATCAATTGCACAAAATACTAAGAATGGTGCATGCAACTAAAACAAATGGGAATTAAAAAAAAAGGAAATTTGTGTATTGATTCAAGAAGCGGAATAACAATTAAACATGATCACTAATAGACTTGGAAATTAAGCCCGAACCCGGCCCGAGGCACTAAGTCAACGAGCCTGATCTAATTTAATTAGGCTTAGGGTAGGGCTCAAGGTTTTTTTTTAATTCTTGGACTTCAAACTTGGCTTGAGCTCAAGCTCGGGCTACCCAAATCAGCCTAGCCTAAAGCTCCAAAGTTTTAAAAATGACATCAATTTCAAATTTTAAATTAAAAAAGAAAAATCAGGTTGGGACAGGGCTCGAGTTCAAGCAACCCGATTGGGCCTAACCCAAAGCCTAAAATTTTAAAAAAAGACCTCATTTTAAGAAAAATGTCATTTTAAAATTTTAAATTAAAAAAAAAAGAAAAAATTGATCAGGATGAGACCTAATAGGGCTTTAGGCTAGGCCATTAGGCCTAGGCTTGAGTACTAATTTTCGATTTCCATCATCAATCACAGGAAACCAGTCTTTTAAATACCTCATTTTCCCTAAATCCATCTTTGCTTCCTCAACTTCTATTCTCCTTTAGAGTCTTCTTTATATATATAATTTTTTCAATCTTAGGATCTAGCTCAATGAGATTCCCAAGATTGTTGGACTTTTACATACAAAAAGTGAACTGCAAAAGAGAAAGAACAAAACAAACTTAATGAATATTAATAAGACATAATAAAAAGAATAATATAATCAATTTTTAAATCTAATGAATATCAACTACAATTATTCTTTCCTAATAGCACTAAAAAATTGTTATAATTTAACCACAAGTGCACAGTACAGCTATAGCTAGCACTGATGAGTATGAGTTGATTCTATAAGGAATAAGAGTTAACTATCAATTATTCATAAGTTCAATTATCTAGGTTTCCAATTATGATTGAATGATAATAAAAATAAAATAAACATCGAAGCAAAGTAATAATAAAAAATAAAACATATAATAATAAACTAAATTTAGGTAAGATATCCCTTACGACTTTACTATGTTCGACTTTAAGTTAATTTAATGAACAATTCTAGTTTATTGGACTAGTAAGAATTCTTAAGTTACAATTATATTCTCTCTCAAGAGGTATAACTCCTACTCGTATATTGAATTAATTGAAATCTCTTGAATGCAATAATTTATTTTATGAATTCTCATGATAGGTTTTATCATGAATTAGGAAGATCTTCTGATTTTGCCTCAAGTAACTCATGCTTAACCTCTTTATTCATGTTGTGATCTAACTATACATTTCATCTCTCTAATTTTAATACTTGAATCAAATAATTGAATCTTCAACTCTTGTTCCTTTAGTTTAATCAATTATTAGAATTTGGATAAATCTCAAGAAACTAGAAACTTATTAAATGAAAAGATCCATCGATTTAACATATCAAATATTAGGGTCTGTCCCACCTAAATTTGTTTCTGAATTAGTTCCTAACTAAACAAGAAATAACAACATAAAAATGAGAAGAAAAAAGAACAAGAAATGATTATCATGAATCTTGAATCTCTAGTGAATCTTGTTGAATTCTTGTTCTTCTTCTACGTTCAACTTGTTCTTGATCAACAAATATTATGGCCTGGCTTCTAAATGACATTCATTACTTACAAATTCTCTTCTAGTGAAACACTTTGTATCTTCTAATTTCTTATTTCTCTATTAATTCAAAACCTTAATTTATAATGAGTAGCATGATCGAGCACAAGGTCATGTTGTGTTGTATTTTCCACATTTTGTAACCTTTTTTAGAAATTAGCATCACCAATGCAAGACCAATATGGAGACATTTCTGGTTTGTGTTGCTTGATTAAGGGTAGAACACAGGGGTGTGTATAGTGATTAAGGAGAAACAAAATTAATAATCTTTGAACACGATCCTAACATAGTGGCGTGTAGGTATTGTATTTTAGGATCCTTCTTAACTTCTTTTAACGTTATTCTAAGTTAGTCAAATTCTTCTCTAAATTTGCTCTTTTTTTCTTAAAGAGGAAGAAGTAAGACCTAAAGCAAAATATATCTCAATTTGAGTATCAAATCCTCCATAATTATCCAAAACACAAGCAATATATTACGAAAAATCATGTTTAAAGTAATGTATACTTATTATAGATTAAAACAATATTTGACTCCTTGTAAAATCTAAGTAAACCTACTGCATATTTAAGAATAAGAGAACCTTAATCCCCCACTTACTATTATCTTCAAATACTTGATTTCAAAATTATTATAAGATCCTTTCTAAATAAGGTAGCATTCATAAAATTATGAGTGTTACTGTTATTAATAAGAAAGTTGATATGCCTCCCTATAAGATAACCTACCATCCTCATTTTCTCACCTATAGGCATCCCCAACATTGCTTGAAGAGATATTTGTAATTATTTTTTGTTTTTACTTATTATTAATCTCTTTTATAACCGTTATTTTCTCTTTTCTCTTTTTCCTATGTCCTCCTCATATTTAACCATAAACAAATGTCACTGCTTCTTTTCATATTTATACCCTAGTTGGAACTTATCATTGCACAAAAAACATAAGTACTTATCCCTATTTTCCTTAAATTCTATGTTATTGAGTTGCCTTTATTATTGTTTTAAATTGATCTTAAACCCGCACTTTCAATAAGGATCATAAAAGAGGGTAGTAATACTAAAGCATTAGGTTTGGTTATTTATTAGATGGAGGCAGCATAAGAGAATTTATGGATGGTAGTTATATGGAGTCTTTTATTATATTGTTTAAATAAAACATAGAAGTAATAAATTCTTGTCTTTTTAGATAACTTATAGACATTATACAAGGTTTTGAGATTCGGAAGTTTCAAAGGTAACTCAATTTCAAGTTCCAACCTTAAAATAAAAACTCAATTAAGTAAAAATGTAATTGTAATTTATTTGAGTACATGTCAAAGAGAAAAATATTGCTTTATTAAACTCTTCTATGTTAACTTTTTGAATTTACCTATTGCATCATCAAAGGCATTGTTCGGGTGTTTGATGTATGCAAGTTTTAATAAATAAACCTGATTAATCTACAACCGCACAATTCGTTAGCATAGTACCTAAGTTGTCGATCCCACAAGGAGGGATAATATTATTCTAAAATTTAAGGCCGGAAAAAAAAATACAAGAATTTAAATTTAACTAAAATAAAAACAAGAAATTAATTCAATCAATCAGATCAAGTTAAGAATCAATCACAAAAAATACTATTACTAAGTAATTGCAATACACCCAAGAATCAACCTAAGGAAATTACCAATTGAGAGAAAGGGAATTTCACCTATCCTTAATGCTAACCTTACTGATTATGAATTGCTAGATTATTGGTTCTAGACGATCCTAGGGTTGATTACTCTCTCTCGAGTTATAACCATTAACCCTAAATCAAAAACCTTAATCAGATTATGAAAGTTGCAATCTCTCAATTAATAACCTATTTAAAACCCTAATTAGTTATAAAGTTCTCTAATAAACTACTGAAAACTTATGCAAGATCTCTCTTTGCACAATTTACCAATTTGATTAATTATAATTCTATTAAATCACCTAACTCTCATTAGCCCAATTTAATTGTTTTTCATCCTGTTCACCCTCTCAGGTTATTATAGAATTATGCAATTGCAGCATTAAATCACAATAAATCCAAATAACAAATAAATAATCAGATTTCATTAATTCAAAGATAAAACTTCGAAGGTGAGTTTAGAACATCCTTAACATTCAAAAATCCTATCATCAAACTATTATTCCAATTCTTTACAATAACAAAACTGAAAATAAACAAAAAGTAAGATCTGAACGGATGATGGGAGGCAGCGACATTGAGAAACTAACAAACACATCAAGGTACCTCAAAAACCTAATATTTAAGCTCAAAGAGTTGTACTAACCCATAAAACACTTAAAACATAAATAATTAACAAACTAACACAATTATAACCTAAACACATACTTAACAATTGAATTAACAATTAAATACATATCAAACTAAGCCTTAAAATATGATGTAATTTACACTTATCAACATCTTTACACTTAAATGTTTGCTTGTCCTCAAACAAACAAAGCAACAAACGTACAAAATCACAAATCATATAATGTAATAATGAGACAATGGCGACAACTTCATGAAATAAATTTAACTTTAAACATAATTATTCAAGTTATTTCAAATCATTAACATGCAAAATCCACATCTAGGGGCTCTAGACTAAACATACATATTAATCAAAACCCAAATGTCAAGTTACTCACCTTTTTCAATTGTACATATACATTAATAATTCTTTGGTCATTCGAACCTTGTAACTACTCCTAAGTACTTTTTCATGAAAGGCCAAGCTATTTACAAATTCTATAGGTTTTATTATAAAACATTTCTTTTATTTACTTTACTTTTTATTTAAATTTTGTGGACCTGGACCTAATGTTTTACTTGGAGGCAAACATTGGTATGAATGTTGATCCGTTTAGTCTATTAAGTCATGTTTTTATTAAGTTGCTTGGTTGGAACATCATCATAGCCTTTTGACGCGGAGGCATACATTTGTGATGCATATCGATCTAGTTACTCGGCTACATCACATTCTCAACTGGCTACTAGCTCTATTTATAACCCGAAGGCTAGCAAAATACTTATTTATTTAAAGCAAACACTTTTTTATTATTTTCTACCTGGTTGCTTTAGCTACTCGTTTTTATGAAAAATACTAGCAAAGCTACTTTTGTCGAAAGACCTAAAATTATGAATGAATGTGACAAATTAGAAGGTGGCAAACTAACACTAAATCCTAATCAACTTGCATATTTAGACAAAAAACCCAATTCACTAATTACGTAAGGTAATGACTCTTCACAACCTAATAGACTATGTTCAAAATTAAATCAATTTCAATCCATCTAAGCCATCGACACATTCACACAATTCACAAATGTAACCTAACAAACTATCATATAATATGCAACATTCACACTCAAAGCAAAACATATAACACTCTCCACACTTGTATAACACATTGTTCTCAATGTGAGAAGGAGGAAAACAAACATGCATGGCAAGAAGAAACATAAATAAAAGTAAAACAAAAACAAAAACAAAAATAAAATAAATACTAAATTTAAAAAGAAAAGAGTTAGAAATAAAGCCTTACGGTGACGGAGGTGGGGTTGGTGACGGATGTGGCAGTTGAATGCCTTAAGCATCGAAGTAACGATGGATACGACGTATATCTCGGCTCTGACGTCGTTGTGTTCAGGCTATCTCCTTCATTTTTCTAGAGTTCTTTGCAATTGTATTTGCAATTACCTTGGTGTTTGCGGAGATTATATCGAGCACTTTCTTCCAGCCCGGTTTATTTGTGTCTTCTTCCTCCTCGGACTCCTCGTTGGTCGAATCCTCTTCTTGTTATTGCTGAGCACTTGAATTCGCTTGACTAGTCCTAATCTTGACGTGTGTCCTAGCATTAATATCCCGAAATTCTATATTATAGGACTTCACGATTTCAGCTTTCCACAGTGATGATGGTTCATGAATTCAGGACCGTAGACTGTGAATCTGTTGCACTCAACTTCATATTAATTAGCCATGGCTGAAATAAAAGTAACTCATTCCTAAGTTATTGCTCCTCTTACGTCAAGTAGCAATAATTGCGTTAAAGATGTGGGTGGTTGTGCAAACTAGGATGCTATGGTCCATGCACCACAACAGGAAAAATTCCTTCGTCAAACACATATTGGTTTCTGTTTTATCCAAAACAGTTTGACACATGAATTTGTGCAGCAACAAGTGTTTGTGGGTCCTGATGATGTTGTTGTGTGCATTCTTAGCGTCGAAACGCTCTAACCCAATTAGTTTAGTCCAATAGGGGCCAACACAGAAATCATCGTACTGATCCACTATGGATGATTCGAGGAAGCTACAAATTTCATACAATGTCTCATAATTAAGCTCATAAGGTTGTCCCCGCCACCATAATTCCCTAGGTTTATTAGATTCGAACTGAAGGGATGTAAAGAATTCTAAGGTAAGTTCTTCGTAAACTTGGTATTGAAATCGAATAAATTGTCCCCATTAAATTCTCTTTGCTAAATTTTTTACCTTGTCTCTCAATTCTAGTCTATTTAAAGTCTCAAAATGAAAATACTTAGGAACCATAATTTGCTTATTGTAAAGAGAGTGAAAGCAGTTACCTTCTTCTTCTGCGAAGATCGGGAAAGGTGCTCCATAATTAGCAACTTTGTCTCTTTTCCCACAGCCCGACACTTGATTTCTTCCTGATGATTGGTTATGCTTTACTGACTGCGTAATGAGAGACATAATGGATTTTAAGTAGGTAGAAGTTGGAAGAGTTTGGAAGTTTGGAATTTGGTTAGAGAGAAGTAAGAGCGATTGAAGATTCTAACTTAGAGAAATAAAGCTAAAAAGAAAGTGAATGAAAAATTGAAGTGTGACATCAATTTCTGATTTTTTTCTTCTTGTGCTTCTACACTTTCTCGAAGTCACTTCTTAACTATTTATAGCTCTTTCATCTCTCTTTTGCTTAATTTCTCAGTCATTTAATTCATGTCAAAGTCCTATTAACAGCATGTCGTAACGTTAGTCAAAATAAAATAACTAGACTATTACTATAGTAGTGGTGAGTTTAGGTCGATCCTATAGAGTGTGTGTATAGTTATTGAAATGAAATTAACTAGTGTTTAGGTTAAACGAGAGGTTTTGGTTTTAGAAATAGGAAAATAAAATGAAACTAGACTAATAAAAACAAATTAAAGAAAACATGCAAAAAATGATAAAAGTGGGAAATTTAATAGGGACCCGGTTCTTTAGTTCAATCTCGGCCTACACCCTAATTAAGCATATGTCATTGATTTGTTGTCCTCAAACCTCTTCTAGCAACTATTAATCGTGGGTTAATAATTAACCCGAGTTTTTCATTAAGTTTTGTTTAATCAAGATACACTCATTAATTAAACCTAACCACGGAGTAACCTAGGATATGATCCTTAGATTTAATTAGGAAGTAGCATTACAAATTAGAAAAACCGATGAATTAAGGCAATATCCACATACGATGCGTTATCTAACCTAGGTCATGTTATCTCTAATGATTACGAATCATTAGTCACTACACATGAATTTCAACACAACAATTATAGATTATATCTAAATTTTAGCAATGGGTTTGCAAATAAACGATTGAATGAACGCATTAAAATCAACCATTCACAATACCCAATGAGTTTATATACAAATAACCGAACAATAACAAAAGTACGATTATCCATACACAAAAACCAAATTAGTTAATACAAAATAACACAATCAATTTCTAATGAGAGAAAGAAATTTTAAAAAATGATGAAATACACTTAACTCGAGTCATTGGCATAGATATCACCTCTGACCGGCGCCAAGAACTTAGCCTTCCATGGGCTCCAAAGAAAATGCTTTAGCCCTACTCAAAATAACCCTAGTCGAAAGCCTTCCATGGGTCTCTCCAAAGAAAATGCTTCAGCCCCACTCAAAATAACCCTAGCTGAAACCCCCTCGGTTCTTTCTTCACTGCGCCTCCTATTCTCACCAGCTACTTTTTTTGTGATGTGACAAATTAACTTGTGGTCCATCTTAATGTTCACATTTGAAAACCCTCATAGATTGCATCTGCTATGTCTACATTTCGTGCCTTGCATGAAACGTATGCGTTTAACACATACGTACTACGTTGTGTTTTCTTTTCCCACTCTGCTGGAGCATTTTCTTCCTTGTTGTGGTATGTTTTGCGTAATCTGCTCACCACTCAATTCAGGTTATTGTTTAGCTAACGGACTGCTGCATTTTTTGCATATTGTGCATGCATTTTGGTCCACCACATGCATATTTCACGCTTCTACCTACTGCACCTTAGCTCCATGGATGTTGCCTTATACATTGTCCATTAATTAACTTATTGCGTGGCCATTAAATTAATGTAAATTGCATGTAAAATTTCATGCATAATCATACAGCTCACGTTCTTTGCATTTTATGCTTTAATTTTTCTTTTCTTCGTCTTGTTTTTTAATTTTCTTTTTCTTGCTCCATGAAGACAAGTAAAAATTAATCTTCAAAAAATGGCCAAAATATCGTGATTTTGACTCACTTTAACTTCTTTGCTT
>JAOTAZ010000004.1:9117999-9146834 GCA_025629785.1 Erythroxylum oxycarpum
CATGAAGACAAGTAAAAATTAATCTTCAAAAAATGGCCAAAATATCGTGATTTTGACTCACTTTAACTTCTTTGCTTCCAACTTGTGACTAAAATCAAATATGTGTCAAAGTGAGTATCTTAAGCAATTTTATGTCGTTAATCGCTAAGTGTTATGAAATAATTAAATAATCAATTAAGCACATATCATCTATGCCTTCCCAATTTTATTTGGAAACGAAATAACCTAACCACATAATTCAAACTATATAAAAACCGAAGGAAATAACATGGAATTAAAAATCCATGGGTTGCCTCCCATGCAATGCTTCTTTTAACATCAGTAGCTCGACACTATTCTTTCATTGGAAACTTAGCCAGGATCAATTATGATCGACTTGTTTCCACCCTTTTCGTTCAACATCAGTTTTGTAGCTTGTAGGTAAGCTACAAATTGCAAAATAATCAAAAGGACAATATTGATAAAATTAAGAAAACCAATTAAGATAAATAATGTCCTTTTTTTGAGTGAAATATCAACAAAATAGGGAATAACAAAACTCCCTAAATCTTCTATCGAGCCCAACAGTTTGTCTTGTAAGAAGGTGAGTTGCTCTCTTTCTTCCTTAATCACCTTCGTCTCCTTTGCTTCTTCCACTTCATAAACAAAGATTTTCATAGCTTCTTCAAGCTTGATGTATGTTGTCATCTGTTCTTCTTCCTTTTGTTCTTTAGAAGATTTGAACACATCAATTATCCTGAATGAACTGTTATCCTTCGGATTCTTTAATACATCATTCATGTTAAACGTCAATTGTTATCCTTCGGATTCTTTAATACATCATTCATGTTGAACGTCACTTGGTCATCATTAATCTGAGGGTTAAGGTTCTTTTCATGGACATCTACTAAAGATTTTTTGATGTTCAAGTATGGTATACCAAGATCTGGTGGACAATATAAGGGCTTTTCATCCTTTTCTTTATTCTCTTTCTTGATTTCTTGGTCTTCTATAAGGTAGGGTTCAGCATGGTCTTCCACTGGTTCTTCTTGTTCTTCCCCATTTCTAAATGTGATAGCCTTATATTGCTCTCGTTGATATAACTCCATATTGCTCAGAGAGTCTTCCACACTTCTCTTACAAAATTCATGGGAAAGCTGTCTTACTTGAATCTCCAGGTTGTGAATAGAAGCAGTATGATTTTCCATTACTTGATCAAATTGCTCTTCTAGTCTCTTTTCGTTCTCTTCCATGTCTATTAGCTTATCCATAATTTTGTCCAATTTGGAATCCCATGAACTAGACTCATCTTGCTGAAATTTAAATAGGTCTTGATGTCCCATGTGAGTACTTGCATTATTAGACCAATATAAATAGGGGTGGTTTTGCCACCCCATAGTGTACATGTTCCATTAATGATTGTTACTTCCACAACCATACTATGCCTCATTGTAATTCATAAAAGTTCTTTGTTCCTTATAATATCGATCTTCCATCATTGTTATTTCCATTCTTCTTGGCATCTAGCTCTTCAAATATCTCATTCTCACTCTAAGATGTCTTGATGTGTCTCTACTTTAAGCCTCAAACTTCTTTCTCTATTTTTATTTTTATTTTTTAAATTAAAACAAAAGATAGTGAAAAAGCCATAGATTAAAAAACTAAACTAATTGTCTCCCTGGCAAAAAAAACTTGACTGGGTGTTTGATATGTGTAAGTTTCAATAAATAACCCTTGATAATTCGTATGCACACGATTTGTTAGCATATTACCTAAGGTGTTGATCCGACAAGGAGGGATAATCTAATCCTAAAATCTAAGGCCAGAAAACAATACAAAAATTCAAATTACCCTAAACTAAAACGAAAAATTAATTCAATCAATCACGGAAATACTATTACTAAGCAATTGCAACACAGAATCAACCTAAGGAAATTACCAATTGAGAGAAAGGGAATTTTACCTATCCTTAATGCTAACCTAACTAATTATGAATTACTGTATTGTCAATTCTAGATGATCCTAGGGTTGATTACTCTTTTTCGAGTTATAACCATTAACCCTAAATCATAAACCATAATCAGATTATTGAAGTTGCAATCTCTCAATTAACAACCTATCTAAAACCTTAATTAGTTCTGAAGTTCTCTAACAAACTACCGAAAACCTATGCAAGATATCTCTTTGCACAATTTACTGATTTGATTTAATTCTAGTTCTATTAAATCACCTAACTCTTGTTAGCTGAATTTAATCATTTTTTATCTGATTCACCCTCTTAGTTTATTATCGAATTATGCAATTGCAGAATTAAATCACAATAAATCCAAATAACACATAAACAATCAGATTTCATTAATTCAAAAATAAAACTCCGAAGGTAAGTTTAGAACATCCTCAACATTCAAAAATCCTATCAACAAATTGTTATTCCAATTCTATACGATAATAAAACTGAAAATAAACAGGAAATACAATCTGAACAGATGATGAGAGGTAGCGATATTGGGAAACTCCTAATATGGGAAGTACATCAATTTAGCTTCCTCTCTTCTTCTCTCTTCCTTCTTCTCTTTCTCGATCTCTCGATGAATTCTCTCTAGGGTTTCTCAAAAGTGGCTGATGCAAAAACTCCTCCTGCCTCTTTGTCTTGTTCTTTAAATATCCTTTGTATTTTAAGCAATCCAAGGGTTTTTTTGAGGTCCAAAAGATCCAAAAAATCCCTTAAAACTTGATTTTTTTAGTTTCTGTGCATGTAACGCCTTATATTAGGGGTTAGAATATTGTGGAATTTCAATACATAGTATGCCTTGCATAATTAAGTTTTGTTTATTTATGCATATGCATTTTTGGACTCATACAAATTTGGAACATGTATCATATATATTCAGTATACATGATTGTGTATAATTGAATTATTAATTGTGCACAATAGTGATATGTGGTTGTATTAAATGTTTTAGAGGAACCCATCAAGTGACCGATTCCAGATATTGTTGGAACGTCGAGGCAATAAGCAATAAGGGAAAATTTTTAAGTAATTTTAGAGGGTAAATTTTGTAAGTAATTTAGTTGGTCAATTGTATTAGAAATTCAGTAAGAAAATTTTGATAGTTTTGCGTGACCGTTTTGGTTGCTATTGATCTGGATCATTAAATGATTTGCAAAGCTATAAATATGTGAATTGAATTTCAGACATTTCTGTTTTGATTCTTTTAAGTCCTAGTTGTGGGTAAATAGGCATGCCTAGAAGGATTTGCGGCTGCTTCTGTGACACTTTGGTGTCTTCTGTTATCGACACTTCGGTGTCTTCTGATATTGACACTTAGGTGCTGAGACTTAGGTCTCTTCTGTGACACTTCATTGTCGAGACTTCGGTCTCTTCTTTATAAGTTCCGTTACCCGCTTCTGTAAATAGATTTAGCAGTCTTCTGATTTTGTACTCTGATGTTTGTTTGAATTGTTATAAGCTAAATTATGTTCTGATTTTGAAGGTTTATACCTTTTGTGTGATGAAATTCTGATGACCATAGTATCTGTACTGAAATGCAATAAATTCGATTTACTGTTTAAGAATTCTTTTAAAGTGAATTAGTTATTACTCACTAAGCTATATACTTAGCATGTTGGATTTGTCCCATGTAGGTTCAAGAGAAGGACGTAGGGACTGGGAAAAGTCAACCGCAATGGCCAAAGGAGTCTAAGTCTTGTTTTGTTAAAATTGTATTTTTTGGAATTTGTTTTTGGCTTGTCTTTGATGTATATGACTTTGGATTTATTTGAAGGTTTGTAATATCCTTAATTTAGGATGATTCTGGTTTGGAATAAGTTGTATTAAGTTCAGTGTATTATGATGTATGTTTTCTCTGAATTGCTTCCGCTTTGTGCTATTGAGAATGCATGATGAATGTTTCGTATGTTTTTGGTTTTGTCTCGATTATGTATGCATGTATGTTATGTTGTCTGCGTGGCATCCCGTATCCTCCCAGGGGGTATCAAGGTGCCACAACGCATCTACCCAATGTAGGCCACAATCGTGGCCCTATAGGCTACGATTATGGGCCATATCCTGAGCTTCTGTCACGATCGTGACATATGGGCCATGATCATGAGCCAACTCTGGTGCTTCTGTCACGATCGCGGTCGTTGTTTCAACCCGAATATCTTTAAAACTTCTCCGTTCTTCGATGTTGACCCTAAAACACTAACAAACACATCAAGGCACCTCGAAAATATAATATTTAAACTTAAAGACTTGTACTAACCCATAAAACACTTAAAATATAAATAATTAACAAACTAACACAATTCTAACCTAAACACATACTCAATCATTGAATTAACAATTAAATATTTATCAAACTAAGCCCAAAAACACAATGCAATTTACACTTATCAAGTATATTTTCCAAAACATTGGGTCACAGTTGCAATGTGTTTCCCCTATGTTGATTCTTTTATTGTCGAATCGTATGATATGAATAATTGATGTCATTCTACTACGACACCTTCCAAGTATATCGTTACTATTGTTATCTTCATATTAGGTGTTGTCTAATCTATCATACAACTACTCAACCTAGTAAATCCAATTATAAATATTTTAGCTAGAAAAATTGAAACTCATCCATACTAAAATGCAATAGGATGGAAATTGAGGTGTTAAAAGCAAAATAAAGATAATTAGGCATTGATGGACAATTTAAACAGTGCTTCTCGAATTGAATATAACTTTCTCTTTCAAACTTTGATTCAGATTGATAAGAGATGTTAATTTAGGTTAGATGTTTAAGTTGAAAAGTTAAACTAAAGGTTAATTGTAAAAAATTCCTAACTTTACTTAATTTTGTAATAATGAACCGAACTTTTAATCTCGAACATTTAATTTTTTTCACAAAAATAGTCCAACGCTAAGTGTTCTATTAATGTTTTTGACGTGACGTGCCATGTTAGATTTGTCTATTTGCCACATGACTGCCATATAGAATAGTGGTGCTACATATGCTATTTATTATTTAATAAAAAATGTTAAAATTGAAAAACTAATTAAACCCAAAACTCTACAACTTTGCTTCTCTTATCCACTAGTTTTCTATATGTTTTACTTCTTCTCTTTGGTACCATGTATCAGGTTGTTCCAAAATCTATTATAAACCCGATAACTATATGTTTTTCTATAGTGACAACTACTTCTATGGCATTTATTTGGAACAAAAACCAGATGGCAAGTGAAATTAAAGAGATTTAGGATATAGTTTTGGTTTTCCTGTCTCTCTGTGTTCTCTCTTCTCTTTACTATAAGATTCAACTATTCTTGGTAACACTCCAGAACATGGTCTAACTGGATTTCTTAGACAGTTATATAAGTTTCAGAATAAAAGCAACAAAGTTATAACTAGGATGTTGGTTTTGATGTTTAATGCATTTTATTGCTCTATAAAGGACGCACTCCGACTTTCATAATGTAGCATTTTCCCAAGACATAAGTACGGATCGATATATGTAATATTGTTTAGAAATATCCATGGATGAGTAATAAGTGACTTTGAAAGCTTAATGAGTGAAAAGTATTTCCATTACTCAGATAAATTCTCAAAACACCATTAATTTTAAATATAATACAACAATAGGTTAGGAAATGTGAATATAAATTATTTGTAAAGACTAAAGAGGTCAGGAAGACTGTAGAGGGAGACGGCAAGAAAAAAGAACGAGTTTTTTGCATCTGGAACTTCTTCTTTATCTTCGTCTAAAATATAGACCAAGGCTTGATTTCTTGCCATAAAAATATATGTTAAACCTCTTGATTCTGTTGTAATCAAAGTTTTGTGAACATGTCGAGATAATTTTGCCTGGCCAGAGGTTCAAATAAGAAAGGAATCAAAAGAAGATTAGAAATATAGAGATCATTCAACCGATAGATTAAGGTCCCATCAATAGAGAAAGGCATGTTGACATCATTTTTTTGTAATTATTTTTTCAATTTTAACATATGTTTATTAAATAATAAATATCATACATGGAACCACTGTCCTATATGACATCCATGTGGCAAAAATAAAAATCTGACATAACATGTCATGTTAACAACGTTAATGGAACACTTAATATTGGGCTATTTTTGTAAAAATTGAAAGTTTGATCATTTTAGTGCCACTTTTCAAAGTTTGGACTAGTATTAAAAATTGAGAAAATTTAGAGTTTTTTTAACAATTAAACGTTAAATTAAATATGCATTTTATCCTTTTCATACATGTATATATCGTTACTGTTAAAACAATTCAAAGCAATTTCTAGCGATACATCCATTTAGAAGGAAAGCATTTATTAAGAAAGTATTAATTGACATAGATCTCTTAATTTAACATAGTTAATTAATATAACAAAACAAATTTCACAGTCCCTTTTTAACTCAACTATTAATGTTAATTGCAATTCACTCCTCAAGTTAACTTAACCATTCAATATGCCTCATCTTCATATTCAACTAGTTTAACCTTATAATATTCATGATAATTTAGCCCATTTGAAACAAGTTAAAAGAAAATTTTATAATTAAGCACATCATATAATGATTCTTACTCTTCTCATACACTCAAACGCTATATTAGCGTCAATGTAAAAAATAACATAAATTATAACAAAAAAGATAGCTAATATGAAAAAATAAATAATTGAGTAAAGTTACTATTTCCCTAACAAGTACAAACTAAGTAGAATTGGAGGATGGTAGTTACATGCTCAAATATTGGGTTACCACCCAACAACAACTTTTTTCAAAAGTTGTTAGATTGATTCTTCTTTTTGACCTCCTTAACGATCATTCATCTTAAACATCATTTTTTTCCTCCAAGTTTGGAGTTTCTACTACATCATGATGAGAAGCATTAATCACAATGACAAGTTCAACCTAATGAGAACATAACTTACCTGGAAATAAACTTAGCCTTGAATTGAAAAGAAAAACTTTCTTTTTAAAAATAAATTTCTTCCTCAATATCTTCTTATTGTGAAAAATCTTAGTTTTTTCTTTGTAAATTCTTTAACTTTCATAGTCATCATTCCTCAACTCTTCAAATTTTGTAATTGCAACTTTATCTAGGCTCCAATTTCATTTAGTTTCATATTACACACAACTTAATTGCTCAATATGCCTTGAGCTCTGTCTCTACTAAAAGATGACATGGCTTATCAAATATTAATTTATACGAGGACATGTCAATAGCTATCTTATATGCAATTTTGTATGCTCATTATACATCATCAATTATTAAAATTTAACCCTTCCTGTAAGGATCCACATTCTTCTCTAATATTAACTTGACCTCTTTATTTTACACCTCAACTTAGCCATTGGTTCGTGTATATTAAGACATATAGACCTTATTTGTGACTTGGTATTTATTAAATAGTGTCTCCGCCAATCTATTATAAAAATGGGTGCCTTTGTTAGAATTTGCTTAGATGGGGACATATTTATGTAAAAGAATAAAAGGAAATATTAGCTTATCTTTGGTAAATGATGTTTGAATTGTAGCGCCCCCTTACCGTAAGGTACCGGGACGCCCGTAGGTCATTCCGGTACATATCTTACGATAAGGGTGAGCTACGAACAATTACTACCAACACTTCACATGGCATCATAATAAAATATCAATATAAAAATTACAATGTTTTTGAAACAAAATTTTTCCTCATTTCATTTCATCAAAATCAGAGGTTTATACACTTGTCATCCTTTACTGTCTGTACATCAGTCCAAAAACCTAGTACAAAATGCTACATAAAAGAGGAAAAACATCAGATCTATCTAGGCCATCCCAAAAGTCCCAGCTGACCGACCTGTGAGCCATGACTTCTCTCGCCAAAACAATCTACACGGCTAAAAAAATCTCTCTGAAGCTAGGAGTCTACTCTCGGTCCTGAAAGCCTGAAAAATAATTGCAAATTTTGGGTGAGTTTTGCGAACTCAGTGAGGTAACCATCATCGATGGTTCACTCAATTCATGCAACAATCACGCATATTTAATCAAATGCATATGAAATGCTCATGTGACACTTTTCCAATTATTAGGGTGTTGTGACCGAGTGCCTGAACTGTCCTATATAGGGCACATTAAGCATTGAGCCTAAGGCTCTAAATCACTGTTGAGCTCGAGGCTCAAATACATTCGTTGAGCTTTAAGCTCTAATCGGTGGCTGCTCCGGTCACAATTGTTATTATCTGATTATGCATTCATGAATGAAATGCATATGCCACAATCAATCAGCATATATGTCACAATTAATCAGATCATAGGCACGTAGGTCTCAAATTCACATACAAGTATCACTTCTATAACACAACTCCCCAGTACACAGTCATCGAACCTTCTGTTCGGAATCCACAATCACAAACAAATCATAACCCATCATTATCCACCACAGAAATATAGGCAATTAATAATTGATAGAAACCGTCTAGGTTACTCACCAATAGCTTTCGAAGCTAGTGCCTGGAAGTCTCGGCAACGTCTGTGGGTTGACGTTCCAAATGCTCCTCTATAACAATTAAAATACACATATATTACAAATTGTACAATCAGAAATGTATAATACTGTACATGCAGGAATTGAAATGTGTACAATGCATGTTCGTGATAATCCCGGTATCATTCCATAAATCTCATCACAAAATGTTCCTCTAAATTTTAGAAATCTATTGACACCAAAATTACTCAATTTGGATTTCTATAAGTCTAATTATTGCGAAAACACTGACCAGAAAAATAATCACTCGGTCCTCTCACTTTGATTTAATCCATTATTTTCAATAAAATCTCCAAAATCTACAAATTCACATGGAGAGGTAGATAATTGTCTTACAAATCTGACGCCTCTAAAATCATGTCAATCGGAGGTCGGATGACCAAGTTATAAGCAAAAGAAGGCAAAGGGTTGGATTGGAAAAGAAATAACAATAAAAATCACAAAAGGCCTCCTCGCCTATTCCAACAACCCATTTCAAACAGTCATATTTGTTGGTCCCAAACTCTAATTTTTGCAAACTTGGTATCAATGTAAAGATCAAAGAAAGTTCTACAATTTTCATGAAGGACACAAAAACCAATTCCACCTCTAAAGGAGTCAAAATCGCAATCAAAGTTACTGTCCTGTAAATCTCCTCCTAACCAATCACACAACTTTAAAAAATCATAACTTCCTAGTCCATTAGCCAAAAATTCCATGCTTGATATCAATGGAAAGATTAGAACATATTCTACAACTTTCATAAAGCACTTAAAAGCAATTTCAACCTCTAAATGGGTCAAAATCTCAATCAAACTTTCTGCCCAATACATGTCATCCTAAACAGTACCACAATCTTCTAAAAATCATAACTTCCTATCCCATGATCCAAAAATTCCATGCTTTATATCAATGAAAAGATCAGAACACATTCTACAATTCTCATGAAGAACTTAAAAGCAAATTCTAATTCTAACTAGGTCAAATTCCCACATGATTGTTGTTGTCCTGTTTCATATTGTTAAAAATCACCTAAACCATATCCATACTTCAAACATTCACAACTTTCACTTCCTACATCCGAAGATGCCATATTATACATCATTAAAAAGCTAAGACATTCCTATATAACTTTCAATAAGGCTACAAGAATGCATTTAAACCATAACAGTCTAGAATTATCCTCAAAGCATAGTATCCATAAAACCTACACTTAGAGACATTTTCAAGCACAATGCACATTAACATCTAAAAGTCAACATATCATAACTTTCAACCCTAACATCGAAAAATGTCATACTTAGTAGCGATAGAGAGTTAACAAGAAAAGCTACAACTTTCATGAAGACGCCTTTAGTAAAATCTGCCTAAATCAACCCAGAAAAATTCCCAAAGTTTCAGATAAATGCAGTTTTCGAGCTACTGTTCATCCCTACACCCTTTCTCACATTCTAGTCCAAATTGGGAACTCTTCAAGTCAAAATTAAAATCACTTCCTTCCCAAGAATTATAGCCAAACAACTCTAGTTTAATTCAAGTCAAACCTCATCTCAATTACATAACCATATAAAAAGTTATGGCAAAATCATTGAAACATGCACAAGTCAAGAAGAAGAGAGGGAGAAGAGAGCTACGAAAGTGGGGGAGGAAAGCCAAAAATAAATCACCAAACCCTTTTAAAATGAGAAATGTCGTGAAAGACTCCAAAAGAGGTGGTTTTAATTTAAAAGAGGACTAACATGGTGGCTTGTTAAGCAAGTGTCAAGTGTCACTTGCCACATGTCACATGCTTAGGCCCTCTTTTATTTCCTTTCCAATAACAATTCAATTTCTACTTCATTTTTTTTTCCAAACTTCCAATGGCTCAAAATTATAAATCCTAAAATCATGTATCTAATTTTCCACGCCGTTGGACAGTAATTTCTACTTCTGGTATACAATCAATCTGCCACTTGGCATTTTCCTAGTCCAAAAATTACACCGAAATTTCCCGAAAGATTTATAAAAATTCACTAAAAATTCTAAAACCTAAAAGACCCTCTCGAACTCATTTTTATACACATAATTCACATTTTTCATAACAACCACATTTAGTCATAATTATACTGGGAAATGTCATGAATGCATGTATAGTCATTTACATGTGCAAAATTCACTACTCACGTATATGTGTATGCATGACTATATCAAGACATTTCTAAGAACGTGTAAACCATTCCAAATTACTATTATACCCTTCCCATCGACGATGGGATGTTACAACTCTCCCCTCCTAATAAAAATTTCTTCCTTGAAATTCTTAACTGTTTGGTCGAACAGGTGAGGATACTATCTCCTCATATGCTCCTTCGTCTCCCAAGTAGCTTCCTAAGTTGAGTGGTTCCTCCATAGAACTTTCACCAATGAAATGACCCTATTTCTCAACTGCGTAATCCGGGATCCCACAATCTTGATCGGCTCCTCAATATAACTCAAATTACTAGCAACTTCAATCTCCTGAGCCGGTATCACATGTGTCGGATCTGATCGATATCTCCGGAGCATACTGACATGAAAGACATTATGCAACTGAGACATCTCATTCGGTAAAGCCAACTTATAGGCCAAAGGTCCTATCCTCTCAATGATCTTATAAGGACCAATGTACCTAGGGCTTAACTCGCCCTTTTTACAAAATCTCAACAATCCTCTCCATGGTGACACTCGAAGGAAAACTCTGTCTCCTACACTGTACTCCATATCCCTCCAGTACTGATCCACATAACTCTTCTGTTTATCTTGAGCCGCTTTAATTCGACTCTGGATCAACTTCACCTTATCTACTGTATCTTGAATCAACTCTGGGCCCTCAACCATTCTCAAACCCTCTTTATCCCAATATAGAGGCGATCGACACTATCTTCCATACAATGCCTCGTATGGTGCCATTCTGATGCTACTGTGATAATGGTTGTTATAAGCAAATTCAATCAAAGCTAGATACTGATCCTATGCTCCTCTAAAGTCTAATACACAAGCTCGAAGCATATCCTCAATAGTCTTGATTGTCCTCTCACTTTGTCCATCTGTCTGAGGATGAAATGTTGTACTGAAGTTCAACTTAGTCCCCATAGCAGATTGCAAACTCCTCCAAAACCTCGAAGTAAATTTGGGATCCCTGTCCGATACTATGGACACTGGAACCTCATGCAGTCTCACCACCTCATTCATATATTTCTGGGCCAACTGGTCAAGTGAGTTATTCTCTCTCACCGATAAGAAATGGGCCGACTTAGTCAACCAGTCCACTATGACCCATATAGCATCGTGCTGTCTCGGAGTCTTTAGGAAACCCATGATGAAGTCCATAGTAATCCGTTCTTATTTTCATTCTGAAATGGGCAAGGAATGTAACTTCCTTACTGGAGCCTAGTGCTCAGCTTTAACTTGCTGGCAAGTCATACATCTAGATATATATTCTGCCATTTGCTTCTTCATTCCAGGCCACCAAAAATGTTGCTTCAATGTGTTATACATCTTGGTAGTACCAGGATGCATAGCATAGGCGGCCATATGAGCTTCTTCTAGAATCTCCTTCCTCAGATCATCCACATTAGACACACACAACCTCTGTCTCAACCACAATGTCTCATCCCTCAACTTAAACTCAGAATTTATATTCATCTTCACTTTCTCCATAAGCTTGACCATAATAGGATCTTTGCCCTGGACTTTTCTGATTCTGTCATGTAGCATTGGTCTCAACTTTAATGTAGCAATCAAGACCCTATCTTGCTCCAGATTCAACTCTACATTCAGAGCTCTCAAGTGAATCAAATTGGGTAACTTCGATAACTGAATCTGAGCTGCACTGATATTAGATTTCCTGCTCAAAGCATCTACCACCACATTAGCTTTCCCCGGGTGGTACTCAATAGTGCAGTCATAGTCTTTCAATAGCTCAATCTATCTCCTCTGCCTCAAGTTTAACTCCTTCTGACTCAGTAGATACCTCAGACTCTTATGTTCAGCATATATCTAGAAAGTCTCTCCATACAAATAATATCTCCAAATCTTTAGAGCAAAGATAATTGTCGCTAGCTTTAAATCATGTACCGGATAATTAATTTCGTGAGACCTTAATTGTCTCGATACATAAGCGATCACCTTGTCATGCTACATCAGTACACATCCCCATCATTAATGCGACGCATCACTATTCACTACATAGCCTCCAGTCCCTGATGGAATAGTTAACACCAGTGCAGTAGTCAACCGATGTTTCAGCTCCTCAAAGCTCTTCTGACACTCCTCATTCTAGCTGAACACTGCATTCTTTCTCAGAAGTCTTGTCAGAGGGGCTGAGATTAGAGAAAACCCCTCAACAAACTTCCGATAATATCCAGTCAATCCTAGGAAACTTTGGATCTCTGACACATTCCTCAGAGCTTCCCAATTCATCACTGCCTCTACCTTTTTCGGATCTACCTGTATCCCATCTCTAGTTACTATATGCCCTAAAAACACTACCTGATCTAGCCAAAATTCACACTTACTGAATTTGGCATACAGTTACTTCTCCCTCATAATCTGTAAGATGACTCTCAAATGCTCAGCGTGCTCCTTTCCGCTCTTCGAATACACTAAGATATCATCAATAAACACAATCAAAAAGCGATCCAGGTAGGGCTAAAACACCTTATTCATCAAGGCCATAAAAGTTGCCTGGGTATTTATCAACCCAAACGGCATCACTAGGAACTCATAGTGCCTATACCTGCTCCTAAATGCACTCTTAGGTATATTAGCCTCCGCTTTTTTCTACTGATAATACCATGATCTCAGATCCAGCTTAGTAAATACCTGAGCTCCCTGCAACTGATCAAGAAAGTCATCAATTCTAGGAAACGGATACTTGTTCTTCACTGTCACCTGATTCAGTTGCCTATAATCGATGCACAACCTCAAAGTCCCATCCTTCTTCTTCACAAATAGCACCGGAGCTCCCCAAGGTAAAATACTGGGTCTAATGAAACTCTTTTCCAGCAACTCCTAAAGCTGAGCCTTCAGCTCCTTCTGTTCCACAGGTGTTATCCTATATGGAGGAATAGATATAGGAGCAGCACCTAGAACTAGATCAATCGTGAACTCCGTTTTTCGATCTGGTGGTAAACCAGGTAACTCTGCTCGACCCTAATGTCAATAATGTGGGCCAGATAAGCCTCACATCCTCCTTGCATCAACCTCAATGTACTTATGAAAGATATTATCCTAGATGACACCGTCTGACTAATTCTTCTGAATACTGCACTCAGCTGACCAGGAGATTCCAGTACTACCTCCTTGGTGTAGTAGTTTATGATAGTCTTATGGGCAGAGAGCCAATCCATGCTTAAGATCACATCTATCTCCCTCGACTATAATACTATCAGGTCTGCCTCCAACTCTGCTTGATCAATCCTAATTAAGCACCCCTTGCATACCTCACCAATAATAGTAGTACTACCTATTGGCATACTCACCTCCAATCTATACTGTAGTAACTCCCTATCATAATACAACCTACATGTCAAATGCGGTGTGATAAAGGAGTGTGTGGATCCTAGATCTAGCAGTGCAAAAGCCCAAATTCATAAACAAGAAGCGCACCTACTACCACATCTGGTGAGTCTTGGGCCTCCTGCCAGGTAATAGCATAGACCCTAACTTGGGACTGTGGTCGACTGCCCTGTCCCTCAGGCCTCATTGAAGAACTCTCAGCTTTCCCTCGACCTCTCTGTCCAGATCCACCACCTCTGCTCTATTAAACTATTGTATTACTCCCAGATCGCCCACTGATAGCAGTCTAAGTCCCCAAAGTAGCTGAACAATCTCTAATCTGGTGGTCCATGGAGCCATATTTAAAACAAGCCCCAGACATTCTTCGACACTCACTACCACGCCTTCTCTCACAATACTCACAAAATGGAAGTTGATTCTGAGCTGAGCCTCTCTCACTGCCAGTTTGTGACATCTTACCCCTCGACCTAGATCCTGACTGCCTGGATCTACCTGAGGATCTGAATGGTCTATTCTGGCGCTTACTAAAGCTCCTACCATAATTTCCTGACTCTCATTAGGCCTCTTTCCTCTGGACCTTTGCCTAGTCTAAGCTTGTTTCTCCTTCATCAACTGTTCAATTCTAATTAAGGCAGCTCTCAGCTCAATGAAAGTACCCATATCTAACCGTGCTAACCTTGTTCTGATCTCCATATTAAGTCCATTCTCAAATCTCTTGCACTTGTCTTCTTCTGTAGGGATCACAGCAGTAGCATAACCCATCAATTCATTAAATTTGACCTCATACTCAGCCACTGACATCCTACCTTGCTTCAATTCCAAGAACTCCTGCATCTTCATGACCAAATAGATCTTGGGCATGTAGTTGTCTCTGAAAACCCTCAGAAAGTCTTCCCACTTCAATTGACAAGGTCTGGTGTTACTACCAGGAACAGTCTTCCACCACTGGTAAGTTGGGCCCTGCAGTAATGATATTGCATAGTAAAACCTTTCATCAGGCTCGCAGTCTATCTGATCGAATACTCTCCCTGTCCTCTCTAACTATCCCTCGACCTCAGTAGGGTTTGTGCTGCCATAGAAGTTCACAGCCCCCTGCTTCCGTAGCCTATCATACCTCCTCTCCCTTCTCTCGGGAACTCTAGGAGGCACCTCCTCTGATCGAGGTACCAAGGACTCTCTACTGGCTCCTACTGATCCTTGGTCAACTGGTTGATCAATCTGATCACCTAGAACGTATGACCTATAACAAATAATAACTTCAATCATTATCCGCATTTTTCACGACATTTCATGCTTAACATTCCTATATGTCCCAAAAGATGCCAAACCTTGCTCTAATATCACCTAAATGTAGCCTCCCCTTACCTAAGGATATGTACCGGGACGCTCGAAGGTCACTCCGGTACATACCCTAGGATAAGGCCACATTACGTTCGATCACTACACTCACTTCATATTATTTACTTAAGAAGCATCATAAGAGAATCACAATATTTTTGAAACCAACTTTTCCTCATTTTATTTCTCATAATCGTAAGTCTACATTGTGTCTTTCAACCTTTACTACATGTACAACAACAAAGCCTAGTACAAGAGTACTAAATGAAAGAGGAAAATATATCAAATCTATCTAAGCCACCCAAAAATCCTAGTTGACAAACCTTTGAGCCATGACTTCTCTTGCCAAAACATAATCTACAAGGCAATGGAGTCCCTCAGTAGCTAGAGTCGTCACTCGGTCCTGAAAAGATAACGTGGCAATTTTGATGAGTTTTGCGAACTCAATGAGTGAACCATCATGGATGAATTCATCGGATCTTATACACATATCACATTTTGCATAATTACTCATTTTAAGCATACATTTATTGTTCAGATACTCATATATCATGGCATGTCATATAATCATTCAATATCACCTAGCAAAACATTTGTGATCTTCAGTCTTATAATATTATATGCATGAGACTCATGTTCATTCTTATTGTTGTAATTGAGTACCAATCACTTACACAAATACTGGCCCATAGGGCTCAGTCAGAATAGAGTTCATGGAGCAAAGCTCTACGTGGAAGCGCTTCAAACTAGCTACTCAAGTCATAACGCCTTTATCTGAGCATGCATTTTATGAAATGTATCACATACTGATCATGTCTTATCACTTATGATGTTAAATCAGAAATTCACATTCATCGGACCTAAGTCCGGCATTCAACTTTCATGAGAATACATATGACATACATAATTTCACAACAGATCAAATCACTTCCAATACATGCCCCACTACTAAACTCCTCAGACCTCAGGTCCGGAATCCAGAAACAACTCACAAACAGTTCAATAATAATGGAAGTGCAATAAATCAAATTAAATTCAAATCAAATTAATCCTAGGAAATCATCTAAGTTGACTCACAAGTTGCTCCCGAAGCTAATGCCTGAAAGATCCGGCAACATCTGGAGGTTGACGTTCTAGTTGCTCCTTTATAACAAATAATATACACACAATATCACAATTTGCACCGTCATAAGTATTCGATAATGCACATCTATGAAATGAATTATGTACAATGCATGTTCATGATAATCCCAGGTACTATTCACAAACAATGTCGGAATGATCTCATTCTTGGACTATTAGAAAGAGGACTTCGAGATCTACAACTTTCATGAAGACCTCGAAGATCAACTCTATCTTCTTACTTTTGTTTCGTCTCACTTCTATCGTCTCAAAACTTCCGTCTTATTTCTATCGTCTCAAAACTTCCATCTTATTTCTATCGTGTCAAAACTTCCGTCTTATTTCTATCATCTCAGTTCTATCATCTCAAAACTTTCGTCTCATTTCTATAGTCCCAAAACTTCTGTCTCAGTTCTATCATCTCAAAACTTCCGTCTCATTTCTATCGTCTCAAAACTTCCGTCTCATTTCTATCGTCTCAAAACTTCCGTCTCAGTTGATCTTAAAACTTTGTCTTACTTCTATCGTCTCAAAACTTCGTCTTACTTCTATCGTCTCAAAATTTCGTCTTACTTTTATCGTCTTAAAACTTCGTCTTACTTTTATTGTCTCAAAACTTCGTCTTAGTTTGACTTTTCTAAGCAACTCCACTTATAACGAGCATAACTTTCAGTTCAGATGTTTAAAATTTTCATACTTTATACCGTTGGAAAGATAACAGAAAGATCTACAACTTCAAAAAGCAACTTTGCCAAAATCTATCTTGATAAAATTCATATTTTCAATCTTTCAATACTTTACATCTAAATCATCTTCTACCTAAATTATCTCTTCTGTTAACAACTCCAAAATTCACTTTTACAACACCTATTCACGAATAATCTTTCAAAACACTGAATCAACGCTATAACCAAATTTTCATCCCCCACAATACAGTATTTATGAACAAACATGTAAATGTCATTTTTTGTGTGCAGAAGATAGTAACTTATCAAATTTATTTCTTGAATCCCCAACTCTAAAGGATCTATTCAATACTTACCTGCTGAAAACTCCAAAATCTTCAAGCCCTATACTCCACACAATTTTCATACTTCATTGATTACAATGATCAACTTTTGGTTTTTCTTAAGGTAGAGGACACAAATAGCAAAAATGGGTTTGGTGTAGGAAAGGAAAAGCATAGAAATCTCTTAGAAGGTATTTGATGGAGAACTCTGTGTTTGGGAAGAAAATTTGAAGAAGATGATAAGGAAGAAGGAACTTAAGCAAGACTTAACCTGTCAACTCTCAAAGAACAGTAACCTAGTTTTAGCAAAAGGACCAAGAGCCTAAGTGACACTTGTCATTTTCCTATAGCCAAGGCTCTAACCAAATTCCCTTTGAACCAAACTCATTAATTCCTATCTTTACAAACCAATTATCTCCAAATATCTTTTGATTTCTTGTTCCCTAGTATACACACACACACACACACAGAGATATATATATTTTTTTTTCTTTCACAATACTTGTAGCACCCCACTCCCGCAAGACCCGAACCCAACATTGATGGTGATATCTGAGTCTGTGCCCCGCGAGGGTGGCGTGCTAAGTTACTCATTCATTTAGAATTCGGTACATTTTTTTTAAATATAAACACACATGCGGAAGTCCATAATCAAACCGGGCAAAAGCCTTTTTTAATCATACAAGGCAGTATACAAATTCCCATGTGGCCATTTGGGCCCTTTCATAATTATAAACACTGTAGTCATTTCAAAATATAATTTTATAGAAAAATTGCGAAATATATATAATTCAGTACAAAATTAAAGACATGCAATGCAGACGCGAACTAATCCCGACCTCTATTCTTCGTTTGAATGATGTAGGTATACTCCCGTTGGCCTAACGGGGTATTCTTCTGATCCTGAAAAATAGTTGCAAATTTTGGGTGAGTTTTGCAAACTCAGTGAGTGACCATCGTCGATGGCTCACTTAATCACATAACAAATACTTCATATATCATATTATTTCAAATTCACTGCACTTAATCATTCATACTATGCATATGCAATGCTCATGAGACTTACTTTCCATTTGTTACTTTGTTGTGACCGAGTGCCTGAACTGTCCCATATATGGCTCATTAAACGTTGAGCCTGAGGCTCTGAATCACTTTTGAGTTCGAGGCTTATTTACACAAATACTGGCCCATAGGGCTCAGTCAGAACAGAGTTCACGGATCATAGCTCTATGTGTAAAATCAGAGTTCACGGAACAAAGCTCTACATGGAAGCGCTTCATATAGACGATTCAAATCACAACTCCTTTATATTTCATGCATTCCTGAGATGGAATGCATCACTTACATTGCATGCACTTATTCGATCACATTTACTTATCATCGGACCATAGCCCGACATTCAACAGATAGTTGAGCATTCACTTATCATCTTGCATGCAATTCACATTCAAAAAACACTTAGTTCATCTTAATCATATACAATGAGCACTTCAATAATTCAGATCAATCATCACAATCATCATACAGAGGTCAATGTACACAAAATTCAAATAAAGCAAACAATGAAGTGAGACCATCTAGGTCTACTCACTGTACGCTCCATTTTAGCATTTGCTTCCGAAATTAGGGAGCGCCTGAATACGGACACTTAACCTGCATAATCCATTTATGCAAGACACACATTGCACACTCATTAATAATTACACACATATAAACCTTTATTTATGCACAAATGTATCAATGGACAATGTACAATTCATTCTCAATAACAATCACGGGTATATGTTCTAATATACATTTTATGCTCATTCCCATTTCATAATTCATATACGTTTCGTACACTTCATTGGTACATGATCATTCTAATTTCTCCTTTCAATCTTTACCCTTTGCATGTGTGTAGCTTATTCATAAGCTTACACCTCATGAACACTTAGTTACTCTATATCATAAATCAATTTTTCGTCATCTCTTTTCTATCCTCATATGATCTCATAAATCCAATTCCCATCCATACTTTAGCAATTCAACATATACACACACTTAGGCACATCGCCCATTTACACAATAACCATATATAGATATATTACTCACCAAGTTTGCTTGCAAGACTCCATGTTAAAATCGTCTTTCCCTTTGTTCTTGGGTAGGATTCTTTTGGTTCCTAAAACAAACAAAATCTCATTCAATAGGAATCCACTTTAAGATCCCACAATGCAAAATCACTAAAATATATTATAGCATATTTAAACCCAAGCATTTTTCTAAACTCCATAAACTAGAATCCTTCCAAAAATCCAAAGATTAAAAAAGATCATACCTTGATTCTTCACCAAATGAAGAGATTTTTAGCTCAAATGGAAGCTCTTTTCTTCCTTTTACTTTTTCTCTTCTTGAACAACTTCACAATCTAAGACAGTACTTCTTCTTCCAATTATACCCTTAATGAGTCCAAAAATCCATTTTATCCTTCCTTATAGGCTTATGTTCTTTTAAACTTAAGTTTCTTGCCAAAAATACCCTTGAATATTCTGACATAACATTTCTTCTAGAATAATCTCCCCTATTGTCTTACGTTTCTAATGACACCAAAATTATTCAATTTGGTTCAGTGAGTCAAAAGATATACTTCTAATATTTTTGGACTGCTCTTGTCCAAAACAGTACACTATGAACAACTTTCACCTGAAATTAAAACATATTAGAGACTGAATTGGGTTCCCAGTTCTTCATACCATTTGTAACTCCATGTCTCTAGTTTTCCACAATTCAAAAATCATCTCATTTGGACCTCTACTGATCTAGAAAACATCAAAATACTGAAGCATGTTCAGTGGGATAATACCAATCCATATTATTTAAGAACATACTCACTATACCCGTCTCATGCTTTTCACTCAATCTTTCACATTTCAGTTCATATGGCTACAATTCTTGTCATAGATGTAGATCAATGTGCTATAAAACCAATGGTTCAAGAATCAAGTTATTTGGAGGTCTAGAGAAGAAGTTATGGCCAAAAGAAGCAACCATGTTCATGACCTCATTCGAAATGAACTTATTTTGGTGCGATTTCTATAACTCTCACTACAGATGTCAGATCAACTTCGTTTTTAGACCATTAGAAAGGGGACTTCTAGATCTACAACTTTTATGAAGATCTCAAAGGCCAATTCTTTGGTCTGAGGGGTCAAATATAGAACATACTATATGACATCATCTTGAGACGAAGATGACATCATCAGACGATACAAGGTTGGGAAAATTATCATAACTTTCCCTACAAATATTGGATCGAGGTGTTCTTTAGTTGGTTCGAAAGAAGACTTGAAGAGCTACAACTCTTATGAAGACCTTAAAGACTAATTTTGTCATTTAGAGGATCAAATTTTGGCTAGAATATGTTCTGGCCAAAGTGAGACGATGCTGACGTCATGAGACGAATTGCTGACATCATACTGAGACGAATCAAAATGAGATGGTCAAACTGAGGCGCAAAAAGTCAAACTAAGACGATGAACAGTAACTGAGACGGTCAAACATGAGACGATGAACAGTAACTGAGATGGAAGTAATGAACAGTAACTAAGACGGTCAAACTGAGACACAAAAAGTCAAACATAAAACGATGAACAGTAACTGAGACAGAAGAAATGAACAGTAACTGAGACGGTCAAACTGAAATGCAAAAAGTCAAACTAAGACGATGAATAGTAATTTCGTCTTACCTTTGCTCTAGAACGTCTCCACTTGCAAAGATCATAACTTTTGACTCTGATGTCCGAAGTTTTCATATGATATACCGTTGGGAAGATAAAAGAAAGATCTATAACTTTCCAGAAGGCAACTTTGCTCAAATATATTTATATCAATCCCAAATTTGCTCCTAAAATCCGAAGATGAATTTTCCATTCATACACCAACGTACTGCACCTAATTCTTAACTTTATGAAATTTTGAGACACTTAGAGATAGAATTAAAATTCGTTGTCTTCATAAGAAATGTAGCCATACGTTTATAGTTTAATCCAAATCAAGAATCATCTCGTTTAGATAACTAGAGAAAACGTTATAGCTAACAGACCGAAGCACGCTCGGGGAACATTTTTTCGATCACTACCAATTTGGTTTCTACATCTTTCCTTCTCAAAACTCATACCAAGATCACTCTTTCTACTCCCTCTACTTCTCGTTTTCAATAAGATCGCATTTAAAATCAATTATACCCGGAAGTTGTCAATGAATGCATGTACCACTTTTTTTTATGTGCAAACATTCAATATTTATATGCATATATGCTAACATTATGCATGAGCAAGAAAAATGTATTGTCTTAATTTCTCTTTGAGCTCCCATGTACTGAAATTTCGGATCTTAACCCTTAATATGGGGACAGGATGTTACATCTTCTTTGGATTACATTGTGATTTTGGAAGCCTAAGCGTCGTACTGTTTTTGAATGGCTATTTACCTTACTACTTGCTGATTGGATTTGTTTGTGTACTAGCTATTAAAGTCAATTGTCGATGGTTTTGTTAAATTTGACGAAGATTGAGAAAGCATTGGCCGGTGGAGGTGATTGAATTTGAGGTGTTAGGGCATTTCTACACAAAGGGTGTTGGCGCTGATGGTTAATAACATTAGTTTGATCTAGAGGGAGAGGATTGGAACTGTCTTAATTTGTTGAGGAGAATCATGACGCGATTTAAGCAAACGACATGGAAAAATGTGAGGCAATCATCTCGGTCGGTGAGGGGGAAAATTTTGGTCCAAAAGGAATCGATCCCCGAGCCAACGATATTCATCAATGAGTAATGTGAGGCCTGGTACCTTTAGAAGAAAAATAATAAGTTCATAATTGAGGTGTTCGTGGCAGATTTAATTAATGAGAAGCATCGGGTGCAGGCAAATTTAGATAAATTCCATTGGGGCAAGTTGTTAGCCCTCAAGGGCACTTACTACCCCGAGGCAGTCAAGCAATTTTATGCCAACCTGAGTGCGGTGACGGGTAAACAACCACTAGTGCTCACCTCGCGCGTCAATGGAGAAGAGGTGGTGATTACCGAAGAGCTGATTTGCAACCACCTAGAGCTACCAATGGGAGGCAATGTCCCATCTTTTGATAAGAGAACCTGCTGCTCTTGTGACGAGGCTTGGACCAAGGAGGATGCTATGAATCGACTTAGGGTTCGCAGGGTTTGACGCCCATCGAGTCAACGCTATTTTGTGCATTGCAATCACCTGGATGTCGCCCCAAGGTTGATGGCATATATGATTGCTCATAATGTCATACCGAAGGCTAGTGATTCAGGGTTTCTAAGAAACGAAGACTTGTTCATTTTGGATAAGATGTTCTTCTATGACGACCAATTTCAGGGTATCGCTGCGACTAAACTGATGATGATTGCCATGTGGCAAGTGGTTCACCACAAAGCAGACACCAAGGCTTTTGTCTTCTCGGTGCTATTGAGTCAGTTGTTCCATAAGCTGCATGTCATCAAACGGGATGAAGTGGTTGCCCTTACTGATCAGGGGGATGTTATTAATGCGGAGAAAATGCGGGAGTTCGAGTTTGACGACAATGTCCCTCGCGAGTGGGTCAATCCACGCAGGAGACGTCAGGAGGCACCCGAATCACGAGAACCTCCACCTCCCACTGATGCCCCTGACTGGAGGCAAATGAACGCCAACATTTGTGACCTTCAAGCAGAAGTAGCCAAGATCGCAGCTTCACAGAGGTGACTAGAAGCTATGATGAAAACTTTCATGGAGGCCCATCACACACCACTACCAGAGCCTTGAAGCTTAGGATTTAGTGTTTTCTTTTATTTTGTATTTTGCGTTGTATTTAGAACGTGCTTTGGTTTATTTGTGGTACATTTTTCCATTAACTTTTGTTTACTTTTTCATCCTCCATTTTGTGTTTTGATGAATACTCTGCATTTTTCAGGGTACTACTTAGTGGACACTACAATCTTCAGGGAGTTCCCTCACCTCTGCCTTACTTTTCATTATCTTCATTGTGTTCCTTGCTTATGTTTATGCCATTAAGGACAATGTGACTTTTAAGTGTGGGGGAGATTTTCATTATACAATTGTCTAATTTTAACATCTTTTACATCTAATTGTCATTATACTTTCATTCCATTAGTTAATTGCATTATGGATGAGATTGGCTTTGAGTAGGATACATAATATGATTAATGAGGATTGCATGTCTTGTATCAATGGGATGTTATAATGTCAAATTGATTGAATGATTGTGCTGTGGAATGAGAAAACATAGCCAAGTGAGCTAAATTGAGCCTAAAGGATTGCACTCAATCCTACTTTCTTGTGAGTGATATGATTTTCTCTTCCATTTATGCCCACTTCTAGAACTTGCATCACATCTCTTCAAGGTTACATAATTATGCTATGGTATGTCTTGGAAATGATAAAAGGCATTAGGAATGAGCTTGAGCCAAATAACTAACCCTTCATATATTAATCCCCTAGTGAACCCCTTAAGCCTAGTGATTGTAGTTGAGCTATGTTCTTCGTAAACCTAATATCCCAAAGAACCTTAAACAAAGAAAAACAAGTTTACCCTTGTTCAATGGTTAGGAGAGCTATCAAAGTTGTACATTCACTACCTCTTTTGAAAGGAATACAAAGGAAGAAGTGTGGGGGTAATAGCAAAAAGCAGCAATTGTTTGTTTCAAATATAAAAAAAAAAAGTAGCAATTGTTTGTTCCAAAAAAACGGTACAAGGAAAAAGGAAGGAAGTATATCATAAGCAAAACATGTACAATTCAGACTCCAAGGTGAAGGAATGGGAAAACTGTAACAATTGAGTTGGTTGAGTTCCACAATCTAATGTAAAGGTAGGAATGGTAAAGTCGGCTCTACTAACTGTTGAATACTTGAATTCCTATCCCTTCGTTCATAACCCACTTCACCTACGGCCTCATTGCAACCTAAGAGTTGAAGACCTTTTTGATGCAGGGACATGCCATAGATGGGAGTAGTGGAGAAGTAGATCAAATGCAAGCATATGGTGAGTGACATGCATGAGAAGATGATTGAGAGTAACCCTAAACACTTTTTGGTGCAAACATGAGCATTGCATGAGAGATTTCATTCTTAGCACGTGATTTTGATTGATTGAAGCATTATAGAATCTCATCGTTACTAAAGTGGGATCAAAATTATGAGGTACTATGTAATCTTATTTCCAAGTCCAATTCTCACTTATAATGCATTCGACCTATTAGAATGAACTATGGTGATGATTAGGTGTGAATTGATGAAAAAGAAATATTTGTGAGCACCATTCGTTTTAAGTAAACCCTCAGGAGACTATAACTCCTCCATTATGGATACATAGTGGTTCAAAGGCTTGTGACATAGGCTAAATGTCACCGTGCACCTACGAAAGTGGAATCAATAACTCAGTTTAGGTTTTGATAATGAGTTTTTGTTGTTTGCTTGGGGATAAGTAATAACTCAAGTGTGGGGGAATTTTGATAAGTCAAATTTGTGTAGATGATTTTGGAATGATGTGGATTTAATTTGACTTATTTCTTTGTGGATTTGAAGATTTATTCAGTTAATTCTCTCACATTCCGATGGTATTGCTTGATAGGTACAAAGGGTAGATTTTGGGAAAAAAGGGCATAACTATCCTTATGGATGCCTGATCAAAGTCATTCAAGGATGATTGCAAGGAGAATTCCGAGCTCTACAACTTTCGAGAAGATTCCGAGAAGAAATTATGTCAACTGGAAGGTCAAAGGCGTGAAAGTGATGAATTAGGCCATGTCCTTTTAACGGACATCAATTGGCAAGAGGACTCCCAGACCCGAGAAGGTTCGTTAAATGAACACACATGTCCGTTTAATGGATATCACTTAGCAAAACAACACTTCTAAACCCGAGAATGTCTGTTAAACAGACATGGGCGGCTAACACTCCCCTGTTTCGAAAAATTAGGTTTTTTAGGATGAGAGGACTATAAATACTCACTGTTTAGACCTAAATAAGGGGGATGGACGTTGAAAACGAGGCTACCACATCTGGAGGCACAAAATAAGAGGGAGATAGGGAATTTTGGGGATTCACCCAAGGAATTGGAGCTATCATTCTTGTGTTTCTGCTACTTTCTCTCTCTACTCTTTCTTAATGTTGAGCATCCTTATGTGTATGATTTTTGTTGCAATGTTCAGAAACTAAACCTCATTTAGGGTGAGGGATGTAGCCTATTTGAAGGAAGCTTTGTATGATATGGATGGTTGGATGTTTAATGAAAAATTTATGGGCTATGTTCATCTTCTTTTAACTTCATTATTGTCTCTATGCTTGATCTCCATAGATGCAGCCTTAGGAATCATAGGGTATGTTGAAGAGTGAACCTTAATTCATGCTCTAGGAAGGTGAACACCTTGGGTTTAGAGTTAGAGATAACCTAAGCTAGGGTGAGGACTTGAGGTTACTTGTGCTTAATGGATTTGGTTAGTAAGTAATACATTGAGAAATGGGTGTCTCTAGCTGACTGCTCCTGTATACTTTGAGACAAGATATAGGTATAATAGAGCAACTATTTTCATAGCCTAACATTCAACTAATCTCTTATTGTGCAAATCAATTCTTCAATGGGTGAACCCCTACCCCTAATTCTAAATCATTAATAGATCTTTTCCCTGATTGTTTTGTTTTCACTTACAATTTGTTAATCACCTAACTCCTATCATTTTTATAAATTTCTGTCGATAGCATGCAATTAATTAGAGTTAATTTGACTGGTGAATGAATTGGTCCTTAAGGGAGACGACTTTAAAATATTTGCTGTGTGGATAGCAGAACGATTCTGTGCACTTGCAGAAATAGTCGATCACACCCCTGTCCACAATCCGAAAATCGTGACGTAGAGACTTTGATAATAATGATTGACACAAGTTACCTTTATGCACTACTATTGCAGTAGGAATTTGTTGGTCATGTGAATCTAATTCAGTTGTGATCTTGGTCTGATTCAAGAATTGGTGAAGCAATTCAATTTGCTAGGAAGACAAATTTAGCCTAGTGAATTTGTTGATATTAGATTCTATTACATGTGCTGCTCCACTTTTTTACTGACCCCTTTGGCTTTGAGGCTTCCAATTTGGTAGTTTCCTATGTAAGTGCCAGTAGGTCTCATGGGTGTGGTGGGGCTTATCACAGTGTTCAAATCATCGCTTGTTCTTGGTTTGTTGCTCTAGGGGTTGTTGAGTAGAACCCTTCTTAGAATTTGCCACTAAAGCTAAACCTTAAGAGATTTGTTCAGAAGTGGGAGAGGTAAGCATGACCTTTTTTCTACTCTCTTCCCTACGAACCTCAACAAATGTTTCTTGGATTAAGGGCAATAGCTTTAAACCAAGTAGTCGTCCTCGTACTTCATCAAGTTCAACATTAAGTCCCTGCAAGAAATCAAAAACTCTCTCCTTCTCTAACAAACTTTCATTTTTCTTGCCTTCTTGGCATCAGCATGATACTCCCAATTTATTGCATAAAATAGATCCATCTCCTGCCATAATTCAGGGAGAAAGTTGTAATACTCGATAACAGACATGCTACTTTGGTGAGTGTTTATGATTTTGGATTTGATTTTAAAACATTGAGACATGTTCTCCAAATCAGAATATATTTCTTACATAGCCTCCCAAATTTCTCTAGCAGTTTTGCATAATAGATAGATTCTTCCTATTTTTGGCTTCATTGAATTGATAAGTCAAGCCATAATAATAGAATTCTCAGCATCCCAAGCACCATAAGGGATTATTCCCTTATGGTTGAGGAATTGCCCCAGTTAGATATCCAACCTTGCCTCTTCGTTTGATTACTAGCATGACTGACTGAGACCATTCTTAGAAATTCATTTCATTTAATTTATGTTGCGTGATTTGCAACAAAAGATTATCAATATATGGAGATGAGGATTGGGCTAAAGGAGTTACAGAACTAGGCGTTTGGGAGGAGATTTAGGTGGTGGAAGACTCGTCAAGGGGTTGGTTGAACCCCAGTCATGATGTGGCTAGAAAAAGATTTTAGGCTGCCAAAATTGGTAGCTCTGATACCATGAAATAAGAGGATTTTAAAAAATGGTTGAAAACTTAACTTTATTCCTTTGATTCAAGGAATTTTAAACAAGAGTATTTACTAATTTAATGCTACTAACTATCAGATTTGCATATAGGATAAACTTATCTTATCAATTAGAAGATAAATTTATCTCCTAAACTAACAGACTTATCTAAAAATAAAGATAAATAGTTATCCAACAATAACTATTAATTGTTTTTATCTATATAAATATGTGTAACGTGTGTAGGGCATAATTTAGTTTATTGTAATTCCTCATTTAGTGTTAAACCTTTGTAACACATTAATAAAAGTACCTAAGTATTTGTGTTATGTGTTATTTTGTTTTTATCTTAAAAAAGGTCCTAAAATGTGTTGATGAAATATTCATAGACATATTTGAGTTATTGAATCTTTATTCATCCAAAATTATTAATAAGGTGTTTGTATATTTAAACTTCTTCACTATAATCAATGAGGTCTGACTGTTTAAAACCCAAAGTGATGATCTCGAATTGTATATTAATAGTTCGACATAATATTCTTGTAAATATACAACAAATATTTGACAAGATATATCATTAGGATAAATAGTAACTGTTTGACATAATTTTATTTAAAAATTAAATTAGGATCCAAAAAATTAAGTGTCAACATAAGTATATGACACTATTGTCTTATATTATTTTAAAAAACCAATGTGTTATTATACATTTAACTTATATTTGTTTTAACTTTAGTTCCTCCAACCTTCTTTTTTGTTTCTGTTTCTTTGGTCAAACAATTCAACTAGCCAAAAGCGGCCATAGACTCCTAACAAACAGTGCATCGACTGCATAGGAATGCTACACCTCCACGTCGTCTTCAACTCTCACGTGTTCAAAGCTAATCATAATTTGTCTACCTCTACTGAGGATCTTGACTTTTAGAATTTAATAAAGTTAAACTGGTATGAAAAACAAGAGTTCCATCCAATGTTATGAATACCGTACTGGATTCGGTATTGGATTGGACTCTGAAACGGAACTGTACCGGTATCGGTCAGTACCGGGTACCGTTTCGGGATATTTTTTAAATTTATAAAATAGTCCTTAAACTTTATAAAGATTGCAAAATAGTCCATAGTCATATATTATACAGCTGTACCGTATACTTTACTAGTTTACTGTTTATATCAACCATGCTTTCAAAAATCTTAATAATAAATAATAATGACAATTAATTTGAAATAACAATAATTTTT
>JAOTAZ010000004.1:9164114-9184715 GCA_025629785.1 Erythroxylum oxycarpum
TCTCTGGGAAATAGTAATCCCAGAGACTGATCTTGCAACCTCAAGTCCCAAGAAGTATTTCAAATCTCCTAAATCTTCAACCGTCTGCATAACGCAAAAATAGGAGGAATAAGAAAGCATAGTGAAATGAGGTGGTGATCAGCTAAAAATTAGCTGGTTGACTCCAATCAGCTGGTCGACCAAGCCCACCTAACCAGCTATTTTTAAACAAGCTCCTGTGGAGGAGTATTTTGTGTGGATAAGTTGATATATGTTTTTTATATCCATTTTGCCCTTATTAATTTTGTCTCTCACGCTCACCGCCTCATTCCTCTGTCTCCAGTCTTCTTTTCTTCCCTCTGTTTGTCTCGCCCCCACGTATCTGCTGCTTCGTTCGTTCACTTCCATGCATCAACGAAGGAGAGTAGACCAAACGGAGAGAAGCTTTGTAGTCGATTTCGGTCACCGAAGGGAACTGTTCTCCTCCTCTGTTTGTCTCAACTATGTTTTTCCATCCCTACCGCATCTTGGAGCTATAACTGATCAGAGTTACTTCTCAGACCGCCGTCCCTCACACCATAATTAAATTGTTTTGTGCTCCGAGATTTTAGCCTTTGTTTGGATGGAATGAAAGGAAGAAAAAAGAAAGGAAGATAATTGTATTTCTCTTGGTTTTCATTGTTTAGACAAAAATAAGCAAAGGGAAAGTGAGAGAATGGAAAGGAATAGAAAAGAAATTTGGACCAAATGTTTGGTGGGAAAGAAGGAGAAATTCAAGACAAAGCAAGACAAGATAAGTAAATTACCATTGTATCCTTATTTAACAAAAGATAAACAAGTTATATAATCAAAGACATAAAGGTCTATAGTTTCAATTCCCTCCCTTGATAAATTAGGAAAACAAACAAGAGAAAGGAAATCTTATTTTTCTTTCATTCTTTTCTTTTCTTTTCCCCTCAATATTTCCTTTCCTTTCTCTTATGCAAGTAAGGATCCAAACAAAGGCTTAGGGTGCGCTTGGTTGTAATTATAAGCACACACGTTAGTGTCAAGTGCTGGATTCGTATTTATTTTGCATGATTTCCACGTAACTACTTGAATGATCAATTTGTGAACATGGTCCACATTTCTTTGCAGAAAATTCTCAAATACGTTTTTCCGATAGAAAATTGTGGGAACAAGAGTGCTCGAGCTATGATATGGCACCTCGTATGGGTCAAAGTAACTTAATGCTTTATGTCTTATGTTCCCATCCTGTCTGCGCTTAGTAATTGTGTTAATATTTTTTTACTTTGAATCTTCAAGGGCAAGAATCCAAGTTTTGGGCTGAAAAAGAAAATTACTCAACTAAGGTCCATTCTTTTTATTGTTTGGTCCATAAGATCAAGTCTTTCTTTATGCGGGGCTAAGAAACTTAATGTGCACTACAAACTGTTAGCCAACTTCCGTAGTTGTTGATGCATTAATTATCAAAAGTTATGGCAATACTTCTCCTCATCTTACAAGCCAAATGCCCATGTAGCTAGGGAAAGGAAAGTTAGAAACACCAATAGTTGTTGCAAACATAATAATGTAAATGTTAGTGATAGTTTTCATTTCTAAGATAAAAAAACAAAAATACAATTTAATTAGCATATACACCATTACTTGTGAGAACTCAATTATGAAAAGTAGTACTGTTTTAGATTAAAAAAAAAAAATCCCACTAGGTACTGGCTTACAAACATTTTCTTTAACTGTTAAGTTAAATAAGTCTGATCTGATAAGTGTCTTTAAATACTGGAAACAAGTTAGGTTTAATAAGCTGCTTGAAATCAATGTTCCACATTTTTTTAATTGTAAGCTTTTCATTTTCTACTGGAAGCATTGTATGTTGCGGTTTGTTTTAAATACTGTATTTATCACAGTTTCATTTTCTTTCAAATTAGGGTGGTATTGTGTTGCATATTGCTTTAGTGTCAAAATCAAGTCAAACCATTCCTGCAATTTGGTCTTCTAGGTGTATGTACACACAAAGATGACAAATATCAATTATTCCCGTGTGTTTAGTCCACCTATGAACTATATCATGCTGCTTTCAGCATTTGACTAATTGAATTCCTGTGGATGTCTAAGCAGTTATGCAACATACATCAGTATTTTACATTCTTGAATCTTGTTATACTGTTGTAATTGTGCATTTTCCTAGTGTGAAGTTTCTAGTGGCTGTAGGTTGAGGCTTGGTGTGGAAGATCCATCTTGTATGGCTGAACAGGTCAGTTACTTTTCTACTGAAAGTTGGCTATATGAGATTCTGAGTTTCACTTGTCATTCTTTATTTTAGTATTCATCAATAATTCAACCGTCACTTTGCTTTTTATTTCTTCCAATTGGTGTTTTATTTTGTTATCCTTTCCTTGTTCTTTTTCCCTTTCTAACAAATATACATATGTAAATGAACAGATCATTGACTTAAATTCAGCCATAAAAAAGCTGCATGGGCTAAGTTCTCAGGAGCTTAATAAATTGCTTAGGGACTCTGGAAATTTTACTATTCACTTGCATTCTGAAACTGGATGCACAATAGAGGTCAGAAATCCATTCTTATCGGTGCTTATGGTCTCCAATGTGCCACATGCTTTTGTTTTAATTCTGTTATTTTTTCAGATCGATGCTGAAAAACTTGCAGGTTCTCTGCCATTGCATCTTATTGCAGTTCTGCTTAAATGTGGCAGAGATGAATCAAGATTAAGACATGTACTATATGGGCTTCAACTTTTGCATACCTTGTTTGACTTAGCACCACGACATGCTAAACTTGAGCAGGTTAGTCCAGTTATCCTTAATTTGTTTCTCTTGGGCTTTATATTCCTGTATCTCTATTTATGATAGAAGAAGAGAACTTAGAATTGTCTGTTTAGGTAGCAACTGTTTTTTGCTCTTTATCTGGTGTCATTTTAATGATCCCTATTTAAGTTTGGTTTTTGTCTACTTTTCATCTTGTGGTATTTATGACTTTTAGCGATAGGGTCTTTAAATTATCATGAAATAAGTAAAAAGAAAAAGAAATAGAAAAATTTTGACATGCTTTGTGAACTGTTTGAATATGGGAATGTTGAAGATAAGCCCGTCATCGTCTAGGAATCCGTGGTTCAATCATTTGCAAGCTGCATACAGGTGAGGGATGTATGACATACTGCATTATGAACTTCTAATGCCTATTACCTAATATAGAGGTCTACGTTTCCAAAGGTTTTTTCACTGGTATCTTAAGAGTAGAACATTTTTCTCATTTCTTCTATTTTTTTTTTAATCATATAGATATTGCTTAATGAGTTGAAATTGCAAGAACAGCTGCTGGATATGGTGTTTTATTTACTGATTGTTCTTGGTGGATTCAGACAGGTAACCATTTTCTTTGTGTTCAGTTTGGAATTTACGTTACATGCTCTTCATTTTATGAGGACTTCTTTACATTATGCAGGAAGACAGCAATTCAAGCTCCTTGCTCCTTCTTCATTCTGCGCTAGTAGCAAGCAGTCTATACCTATTTACAGCTTGTTTATCTTCACACTTTCAAGATCTTGTTCCTGTATTGCTTGCACACCCCAAGGTACGTCCTCCTTGATTATTTTAAAATGTAAATTAGGAGAAATGAGTAAGAGATGCTCCTTTGATTTCAAGTTTGTCTTTGTTCTTATTGTCCTTCCTATATTTGACTATATGCAATGAAGCTTGTGGTAGTATTTTGCATTCAATTTCTGCATGCTTGAAATATAGGCTCTCTAATCATAAAGTTTCCCTCATAGGTTGAGATATTTACGGATTCAGCTTTTGGAGCAGTTAATGTAGCCATTAAGTTTCTTGACTTGAAGCTGTCAGCTCACAACACAGTCCTTCCGATAAAATCAAGCCTGACATCTGAACAAATAATCAATTATATGTGTCAACAATGTGAAGCCTCTTTACAGTTTCTTCAGTCAATGTGTCAACAAAACAGATTTAGGGAGCACCTACTTAGCAACAAGGTACATAGAACTAATTTTCTTCTTATTGTGTCATAAATACCTATCCGAAAGACATCAAATGGAATACTTCCCATTTTGTTTGCTTTTGACCTAAGATGATGCATGCATATCCTTTATTATCTTGCTACAAGTATCTGGTTTTCATGCCACTTCAGGAACTATGTAGAAAGGGTGGAATCCTTTTTCTGGCCCAGTCAATCTTGAAGTTAAACAATGAACCTCCAGTTTTAGAGTCTTCTACAGTTGTTGCTGCAATATCTAGGCTGAAAGCTAAAGTACTATCAATTGTAAGTCTTACTACTCCCAGTGATATGGTTCATTTGGGTCTCCTATGTCTTCCTATCGATGATCCTATGTGTTTTCCTGTTTTATTCAAGTCTGTTCATTTTATCCTTTATGCAGCTATTGCATCTGTGTGAAGCAGAAAGCACTTCTTATCTTGATGAAGTTGCAAGCTCTGAGAAAAGTCTTGAGTTAACAAAGTCTGTTGCATTAGAGGTTAGTATCTGTTCCTTATCCTGACGCTGTAAAGAAAAAAATTATTTGCAATATAGCAACTTTGCTTTTTCTGTTGAGGCAAGACTGTTGTGGTTTAAATTTCTTTTAGTTACTTCATGCAGCAGCTGCATCAAAATTCTTCAACAAATTCACATTATCCATATTAATCTCTATTATCTCCTGTGGCCAGTTTTCCCATCAAGAGAAGAAGAGAAGTTTGACATTAAAGAATATGAGAGCTGATAAAAAGTTAATATCTTTTTGTTAGTTTAGAACTCCAACATTAGTTGATAAACTTAAAATCTTTATTAAAAAGATTGGAGTACATATAATATTTTGCAAAAAGCTCATATTTTCTGAAAAGGCATTTTTGTTGAAGATATCTTGACTATTATTACTAATTTGTGAAGACCATTTGTTTCTTTGATTGACTTTGTAAGTTTTCGCCCTGCTTTTACTGTCAAAGTGGTTATTGCTAATATCATTGTTGTGATGTAGGTTCTTGAACTACTGAAGGCTGCAGTTACTAAAGATCTTACTCACCATACTGCTTGGCCTGAAAAAAGTTTCCCAATGGGCCTTCTGCAACTCAATGCAATGCGTCTGGTTGACATGTTGTCAGATGATTCAAATTTCCGATCTTACATTATGACTCATTTTGTAAGCTGTTGTTGGAATATGCTGCATGTTTGCCTAGTTATATGACCCTACTTTTGGCTGTATGGTGCAATGACTTTCGAAGAAAACATTGACAAAACATATCTCAACTTTATTGAAAACAGTAATTGGTCATCAAATTGGTTGCAACATTCTTTTAGAAACAACTAATTTAATGCTTCACCTAATATCCATCTTGAATGAAAAACTAACTTCTTTTTTATTCTCTTTTATATTGAAATGCATCTTCAGACAGCAGTTCTAAGTGCAATATTTCTTCTCCCTCATGGAGATTTTCTATCCATTTGGTGCTCTTCTGAAATTCCACCAAGAGAGGACGATGCTACTCTGGAATTTGATACATTTGCAGCAGCTGGATGGGGTTTGGAAACAGTTTCTGCATTGAACACATTTAGCACAACAAATCTGGAAATTACTTTAATTCCAAGTAATATCCCCCAAGCTAGTTATGCTCATCAAAGGACTTCATTGTTTGTAAAAGTAATTGCCAACCTCCATTGTTTTGTGCCCAACATCTGTGAAGGTCACCTCTTCCAATGATAATCTACTATTGTTATTATACTGCATATGGTTTAACCAATGTAGTATAACCTTTTTCTCTAATCCACAGAGCAGGAAAGAAACCTATTCCTTAACAAGTTCCTTGACTGTATGAGGATGGATCCGTCTAAATCATTGCCTGGGTTTTGTTTTCCTTCTGGTGTTCAAAAAGTTGCTAATGTTTGCGGAAATTTGCGTAAGCATCAGTTACTGATGATTCTCTAGTAAATGTAATTTTAAATTCTGGTTCTGATGAATAACTTCATATACAGGTTCACTATTAAGTCATGCAGAATCTTTAATACCTAACTTTTTGACTGAGGAGGATGTGCAGCTCCTAAGGTGAACCAAACTCAACGTATTCTTTATTATGTGCAATTGTTTTTTTTTTTTAATTTTATAAAGAGCAAGGTAGATCAGCCTACATTTTTGACAGAATATGAAGGCTGGTTATGTATTATAGAGCACACATGGATTGCTGTTTCTTGGATTCCTTTTTCTCGATCTTTTAAAATATTTTGTTAAAAGAGTATCTTATATAGCTGCATTTAATAGGTATCTCCGTGTCATTTAGCCATTGCTTCTAATTAAAAGTGGCATGTTTAGAGTTTCTATTCATAGTGTAGCATGTTTAGAGTTTCTATTCATAGGGTAGGCTTAACTACAGATCAATGTGATTAGAGTTTAGGACCAATAACTTCTATAATTTGCAATAATGTGTTGATGGCTGTTGGCAATGGATAATTAGTCCATGTTACGCAAATTGTCTTCAGATTGTTTTATCATCATGGAGAGCTTTCTGTCTTCCGAGAGTTAAAAGTGTGCTTAATTTCCCTGTTTAAAAGTGTGCTTAATTTCCCTGTCGTATATCTTTTGTGATTTTCGCTACTTACATGGTATACTATTTTCTCTTCTTTCTTGTTGCAGAGTATTCTTTAACCAATTACAGTCGCAGATTAATCCTGCTGATTTTGAAGAATTTCAAGCTCAAGTGAGATTCTTGTCTTGGGATTGTTATTTTAATTTTTCATTGATTTGCACCTGGGTCAAGTTTCTTGCTCTTTTCTATGTTGAAAGTAAAATGGCTCAAGTTATGCTGCTGGGGCATATTCAGGAAAATAATTTTGAGACGTCAATATAATTGGATAGGTTCTCTAAGGTTTGGGGAACGCCATCTGGTGAATGACAATTCATTTTGGTGTATTCACCAAAAGATGATGCTGGCATTTGATGTTAAAGCTCAGCTGAAAATCTTTTTGGCTCCAATAGATTGAGTTAGGATTGACAAAAATTGGACAGAAACTCAAATTTATGTCATGGATGCACTTGTATTAATAGCTGGATTTTCAGACTGTTCCAACTTGAAAAGTAGGTAGTCTTAAAGCGTTTCAGGGCTAAAATTCAGAATAATGTACACAGCTAATTTAAGAAAAGTATTCAATTTATTTCACCATGTATCCTGTTGCTTTAATCATAGGATCTGATTCCTGTAGGAAGCTCAAAGTATTGGAGGTTGTTCATCATCTTTACCTTGGAAAGAACATCCTGATATTAACATTCAATATGGGGATCTGAAAGAGGAAACTTCAGAGAATTCCACTATTCAAAAAGAGGAACAGCTAAGCCGGAAAGCTGAACATATGAATCAAGGTGACTGTGTGATGAGGGACGATGATGCTAAATCTGGTGATTTACTAGAGATTGAAAAGGATGTTCAGAATATTGATACGAGTGGTTCAGATACAAATTCCACTAGAGGAAAGACTTGTGTTGGTCGAACAGTCAATGGTGACTTTTCAAAATCAAGTGAGCAAGTTAACGAAAGTCATGTTAAAGGAGTTCAAGAAGTTGAAAAGGTTGAAACCATCCAATTTGAAGAAAAACAGCCAAGAAAAAGGAAACGAACCATAATGAATGACTATCAAATGACACTCGTTGAAAAAGCCCTGATAGATGAACCTGAAATGCAGCGAAATGCAGCTTCTCTACGGTCATGGGCTCATAAATTAAGTACATACGTAAGTAATTGCACAATGGACCATACATAATATAGCTGAATCATTTTCTGCACAGTTGGAGACACATTTTGACCTAGTATGTTTGTATCTCTTTATTTTCTCAGGGTTCTGTAGTTACATCATCGCAGCTAAAAAATTGGTAAGGCAGAATCATCCTTCCAATGATTTTACATTTGTGGCTAAAAATACATCTCCTTTGCTTTAATTTGCTGAGTGTCTTTTCCTGGTTGAAGTTCTTTCGAGTTCTCTTTTAGATAGTTGGCAATCAAACGCAGCATTAATGTGAAATGCATGAAAAACAGAAGGGTTTTTTATCTTGAAAGAGTTCAAGGAGGTAGTAACTCCTAAATGGTTAATTTCAGGGGAAGAGGTCAGAATGTTTAGAAATGATGATAGAAGCACGGGATTATTGAAATAAAAATTTGCTGGGCGTAAATAATGATTTTGATCAATTTGCTAGCTAATAAACTTGTGCCTTCATCATGTATCACTACAGGCTCAACAACCGGAAAGCAAGGCTAGCACGTGCAGGAAAGGATGTCCGTGAACCAGTGGAGGTTGGCCCAGTTATATTGGAAACGCAAGCACAGAGGTATACGCGTGACTCACCTGTGATTCCCAGTGATAATAGCGTGCCATCACATGCAATAATCCTTCAAAGTACTGCAATAATTGGCAATGGTGAAACTACTACATCAAAATTCATCTGCGTGGGTGGTGCAGAAACTTTTTCATGCAAGCCAGGCCTTTATGTTGTGCTTGTAAGTGGGAAGGGAGAAGAGGTTGGCAGGGGAAAGTTGCATCAGGTTCAAGGAAAGTGGTATGGTCACAGCTTGGAAGAATCAGGGACATATGTTGTGGATGTTACTGAGCTTAAGACGGAGAGGTGGGCGAGGCTTCCGCATCCATCTGAACCCACGGGCACCTCATTTGATGAGGCTGAAACAAAGATCGGGGTAATGAGAGTGTTGTGGGACACAAACAAGACATACAAGTTGCTAGATGAATGATGATCTTCCTATTTAGTGTTAGTTATCATAGTTTTGTGTAGCAGAAATAAAATTTTCAATTTTGATAGAAATCAATATCAGGTTCTGCTACTTTGCTTGTGTCGTAATGCGAAAGGTTACATGTCTAAGATGTAATCCTCCAGCCAATATCATAACGCGGCTCAAATGTTACACACGTATGCATAAACTGTGACAAGTGCACGACCATCTTGAAATGTAATTGACAAAGACCAAAATCCCACTTGGTACGATCTTTGTTTAGCCCAAATAGGTGGAAGTACTCAGGGTGGGCCAATTCTGTAACCCTACGCACTCAATGGTTCTGTGTTTACGTAATACGACTTTTGGAAGGTGAAGCCCGTTATCTTACAATCAATAATTAACCATATAATTTTGTTATCAAGACTAAAAACAGGTAAACAAGATATTAGCATCAGGCAATAACAGCTACGTCTGGTCTTCTGATTATCTGTTGAAATGCCTAAATGAGGATCACCACTTACATAGAAAACGAAGGATGATGCAATTGAAAGACATGGGACGTGATAAATGAAAAATGAACTATAAGCAAAAACAGGAAGAAAGAGAGCGAGAAAGCAGATTATTTGAAATATGGCTAACGTTTGTATATATAATATTGTAACGGTTATATAGGTTTTTGTTAAAAAAAAACATAAAATATAAGGTTACCGACTTATCTACTTGACACGTATTTGGTACTTACGTAATACGATGATGTATATGCGTTTGTAAGAAGTAATATATTCTTCTTTGATTGTCGTGTTGTCCTTAACAATATCGTCTGCAATAAGCCGGCATTATGATGTATATGCATTTGTAAGAAGTAACATGCTCAAGTGTGGATAACGTTCTTGTAAATGCAACACAAACTCCCAAGTGATGCGTCCTTCTCCCGTATTTGCTTTGTCTCTTTATCATTCTCCTTCCCAGAATAATTGTCGAAAGCCTCTCTTCCATTTCCAACTCTAGTGATAGTGAGAGTACAGGTGACACCTTATCAGTAGGGGCGAGTTGCCTCTTTAGCTGAAAAACACGGAAGACATTGTGTACGAGGACTCCCAACGGAAACTTAACTTGTAGGCAACTTGTCCATTTTTTCATTTACCTTCGAGGGCCAAAGAACCTCGTGATAGCTTTTGGTTAGTCTTTTGGTCTACTATGCCTTGCCTGTTTGGAAAGCTTTATCTACTGTGCTTATCGAAGATGTAACTTAACTACTTGAATGGTTGCTTGCGTCTTGTAGGATATTATCCACTACCACTAATTAAGGTCTTTAGCTAGGTAAAAGACACGGAAGGAAGAAGGGTACCCATACAAAACCTTGAAGGATGTGGTGTTGACGGCTGAATGGTGAGTAGAGATATACCACCATTTAGCTGGAGGAAGCCACTGGAACATTTAAAGGGAAAATCTCCAGTCATGCATCTAAAAAAGTCTCTAGGGAGCAATTGACGACTTCTGCCTATCCATTTGTCCATGGATGATAGGTAGCTGAAAATTGTTAGTTGACACCTAGCAGTTCGTAGAACTCTCACCAGAACTGACTTAGGAATAAGGGATCTCAATCACTGGTTATAGTCTTTAGCATTCCGTGTAGTTTAAATATGTTGGAAAGGAATAAATTGGGAATTATTTTCATAGCGTAGACATGCCTGATTATATTGAAGTGTGCAAATTTAGTAAAGCGATCGATCACCACCATTATTACGGAATAACGGGAAGACAACTGTATCTCCTCTATAAAGTCCATATGAATGTCAGTCCCACGCCTCTTCAAAATTCTTAAGGCTGTAGTAATCTAGATGTAGCAGAAGTGTCATATTTATTGGTTCATACATAATTGATGATGTCCTTTTGAAGCCCTTTCTAATAGAATAGTGACTGCAGCCTCTTAATGATTCCTACCACTCCATAATGAACCCTCACATGAAGCTTTCATGCATTATGGACACGATTCTAGTTCGGAGATTAACATCACATCTGACCACCACCACTCTCTCTTTCGATGGCAAAATCTCCTAAGACCATTGATAAGAGCTTAATGTCAGCATGCCATTAGAAACTTAATTATCAAGTCTTGAGTTGTATGGTCATTCCTTTAGCTCTCTTTTATTTCATTCAACAATTGTAGTTTATCTTGAAATAAAACCAAGGCGCATATCGGTATACTTAATACTTGAAAGAGGGCACCCGGAGCCTGGTTATCTCTTTCTCTTTTATACTTGGTTTCAAAATCATTCTCAGAGTAATCTAGGGAGCCACCTTTGTTGAAAGGGTGTATGCATCTTTTATTTTAAGAGAACTACTTTCTTGTATGCAGATTAGTTGTGATGTTTAGTAGCTAAGGGACTGCTTGCATTATGTCAATGGATGACCATTTTGACTCAACATTGGCCCTAGAGCATTGCCACTTAGTGGAGAATGATTTCTCAAAATTTGGTAATACCAAGATAGGGACACTAGGATTTAGTAAATGCAATTAGCACACATGATTTTCTCTCTAGATTCAGCTTGCTCCACTCTCTCGTCTTCTCTCGAATCCCTCCTCATTCATTGTTTTTCCCTTTTCCTCCACAATTTCTCTTCTTCTTCTTCAATCTCTATTTTTATTTCCACTTCTCTCATTCTCTGGAACCTCCAATAAGGTCATTCCAGTCTTTCTTTTGTTTAAATTTTTTTTCCGGCTTTTCCTGTCCACATCATGCCAGACCCACCACCCCACAAAGCTGAAGATTTCCCACCATTATCACCCGACCCATCCCATCCCTCTCAAACCCCCTTGCTTACCGTACCAGTGGCTGGTCCTTATTCTCGAAAAACGTGGAAACAGGTAGTCAGGGATTCCATTGCCTCTACTCTGTCTTATACTCCACCTAGTGAAGTTGATGGGAAACTTATAGTTTGTCTAGATCTGAATACACTTTAAGAAGGAGCAAATTGTTGGAAAGCCACAACAGTAGGTTTTTTTTCTAGATCAAAGACCAGCTTTTCCACTTATATTGCGATGGGCTAATAGATTATGGAAGAGTAGAGGCCTTACAGATGTTCTGCTATCCACCTCCATTTCACTAGCTCATAAAATTCTCGAGGGGAGTCCATGGCACTTCGGAAGTCAATCAATATTTCTACAAATCTGGCAGCCGGGTCTAAAAATAAAAATCATCAAAATACAGAGTCTTCCTATATGGATTAATTTCCATAACGTTCCCCTAGAGTATTGGACCACGCAGGGCCTCAACCAATTAGCCAGCTTCATTGGTAAACCTTTATGCATGGATGAGAACACGACTACAAAGAAAAGAAATGGTTATGCCCGTATCTGTGTCAGTATAGAAGTTTTGAAAGATCTATCCAATGAAATACCAATAATGAGGCTAGGAGATGGGAATCAATTATGGGAGGATAGCATAGCTGTTTCATATCATTGAAGGCCCCCTGCTAAGGCTCATAACATTATCTGGAAACCCACAGGTAAAGTATTCAAGACTGGAAGCTATCATGAGTTGATGAATCAAGAAGAAGAATACCATTCTGATGAACTCCAGATTTTTGGGAACTTGACTGTTCTTGTAAATAACGACATAAATGACGTAAATACCCCTAATGTAATCCTTATATTCGAACCTTTGCATGAAAAGGATAGTCTTGCTCTAGCTCAGAAAACAGAAACATGTGGAAATTTTGCTGTTAAGGAACTGATATTTCTAAAAATGCATCTCCTTGCCTTTTAGATACCTTACCTAATACTACTGACTCCCCACATAAGGAAATTATTTGTACAAACGATCTGCTTTAAGCCAGTTTGGTAAAGGCAGAAGATTCTTCAAATCCTTCTCCGGGTAATACTATAGATGAGAACAGTGGGAACTCCCAATCCATATTAAGAAGAAAATCCCAACAGGACAAGGGTAAAGGCCTCAAAAGCACCTCTACTTAATATGACTATTTTGTCTTGGAATGTTAGAGGAATAAATTGTCTTCTAAGTTACTAGCTTTAAAGGATTTTGTTTGACGAGAAAAACCCCTCTTGCTTGGTTTACTTGAAACAAAAGTGAGGTTGGTAAACCTGAATAAGCTGCATATTTTGGGTCTTCAATGGAGATTACTATCAAATCACAGTTATCATGCATATGGTTGGATTATAGTTTGCTTCAATTCAGATGAGATTAAGGTTGAGCTACTTGAGGCAAATGAGTAGGCCATGCACCTTTGAATTTTACTATTGCAAGGTAATATAGATTTGAGTGTCTCTTTTGTATATGCTAGCAACTTTGAATTCCAACAAAGAGATTTATGGAACAATATAAGACAATTTAGTGGCAATATTAATAAACCATGGCTCTTGTGTGGGGATTTCAACTCTACTCTCTATACATCTGAGAGGCTCAAGGCAACACTAGTTTGAGAAATTACTCAGTTGATATGTTGGATTTTGTTGAGCAAGTTAACTTGACTGATCTCAAATATTTTGGCTACTTGTTCATGTGGTCAAATAAGCAATAAGCAAGTTGGTTTATTCTAAAGAAACTAGACAAAGCCCTCGTAGATGATCTTTGGCGATAGAATTTCCCTGGTAGCATGGCTAGCTTTTTCGGATCCTTTATTCTGGGAACATACCCCCATTCTTGTCTCAAAATTGTCTACACCTGTTGCTACCCACCATCCTTTTCGGTTCAACAATTACTTAGTAAAAGAACCTGGTTTTGATGATGCTTGCAAGAAAGGGACTATGTACAGTTGCAGAGGAACAAAACAATTCGTTTGCATTTAGAAGTTGAAACAAGAACTCAAACTTCTGAAGTCTTCTAAAGGATATACTATTGAAGTAACAATAACACTAGATTGGAGTTGACCAGAGCTCAGAATCTCTTAGCCTCTAATCCAGGAAATCAAACTCTTATTGAGAAAGAGAAGCTAGCTCTCACCAATTTCCTTCAAGTAGTTAATAACCACTATTCCCTTTTACAGCAGAGAGCCCGAATTAATTGGCTATAAGATGGGGACAGCTGTTCTCAATTTTTCTTCCACTCGATATTATCTAGAAAGAACAGCAACAAGATATATTCCATTACTTCTCATAATGGCAATGTTATCCACAATCCAAAGGATATTCAAGGAGAAGCTTTCAGATTCTTTGGCTCCTTGCTTGGCATTGATGTAATAACATGTTACACTTTGCGATCTTCAGCAACTCATCCTTAAACAAATTTCTCATTCTGATTTGGATTTGTTAACTAAGCCAGTGGAGGATAGTGAAATTGAGAAATGTGCTTTTGGAATGAATGATAAAAAAGCTCCTGGGCTAGATGGTTTTAATGGCTATTTCTATCAACACTCTTGGAATATTATTGGTAGATTTGTCAAGGAAGCCATACGTAAATTGTTTAGAAATGGGATACTACTTAAACAGATCAACAAAACATTCTTGTGCCTGATTCCGAAAGGGACTATTCCATCAACCTTTGCTGACTATCGTCCCATCTCATGTACAAACTTCCTTAGTAAAGTGATCTTTAAGATACTGGTAGCTAGATTGAAGAAAGTCTTAGCTCCATTGATTAGTAATAACTAAAGTGTCTTCTTGTCAGATGATATATTAAAGACAACTTACTTATTATATAAGAGTTATTGGAAGGCTACTTAACTTCTAATAGCCCTCCAAATTGTACAACGAAAATTGATTTCCATAAGGCATTTGATAGTATTAGCTGACAATTCTTGTGATCTATGTTGAAGCCTTTTGGATTTCCAGAACAGTTTATCAAATGGTCATGGACTACATTAGCTCTGTTTCTTTTTTGGTCCTGATTAATGTATCCCCTTCCTAATATTTCAAAGCCGCAAGAGGTATTAGATAGGGAGACCCCATTTCCCCATACATATTTATTCTTACCATGGAAATCCTTAATGCTATTATAAGGAAGGAGACTCTTTCTAATCCCAATTTCAAACACCATACGAAGTACAAGAAACTTGGCCTCTCTAGCCTTTGCTTCATAGATGACCTTCCTCTGTTTTGCAAGGCTGATTTGGAGACAATATATACTTTTATGCATGCTCTTTGTGTCTTTAAGCTTGTTTCTGGGCTGCAGATAAATTTGATCAAAAGTCATTTCCTATTATCTAAAGATGCTGCCAACTTGGAATCCACTATTGCAGAGGCAATGGGCATGAAGTTGCAATGTCCTTCACTACTCGAACTTGGTCTCCCAGTGTTGAAAAAGAGGCTCAACTACGCTGATTTTCGCCCTCTCTTAGAAAGGATTCAGAAAAGAGTTAAATCTTGAGTGAACAAGTCGCTTTCTGATATGGGTAAGCTTCAGCTTACTAAATCAATTATTAATTCTTTGCATGTGTATTAGAGCTCCCACATCTTCTTATCTCAAAGCATTATCAAAGAGATTGAAAGGATTCTTAAAGCCTTATTATGGAGTTACTCGAATGGTAACCCCAGAGCAACAAAGGTGAAATGGCCTAATATATGCTTTCCAAAACAAGAAGGAGGTCTGAACATCCTCTCCATTAAAACCTCTAACCGTTCTTTGATTCTTAAGAGATTTTGGTGGATATTGGAGGACAAGAAAAATCTGTGGATAAAGTGGTTACGTGTTTACTTCTTTAAAGGAAGCAACATATGGTCTATTAAATTGAAAGCTACACATTCCTTTTTTCTCAATCAGCTACTGAAATTAAGGGATGTTGTTTAATAGGAGACTTCATGTATCATTAAATATAGGCATTTGGTTTGATTATGGTATGGAAATTGGTCTAGTAGGGGTCCCTTAATTCAACAAATGAATCCTTCTAGAGCTTTCCTATTGTTTCCACTAAAAACATGAATGAGAGCTTTCATTGATGGGAACTCATGGAACATTCTTAGAATTCTACTCCATCTTCAGCCCAGCTATCCCCCAATACCTCAAGAATCTAACGCTTTCTTCTAGAAAGGTATCTCAATAGACAAACTGATAAACAAAATCATTTGTGACGACTTGCATAGACATAGATCCACAATTCCTTGGGCTGCCACGATATGGAGTAGACACTTAACGCCGAGGATTTCTTTCATCTTCTGGTTAGCCATTCATAATAAACTTTCCACAGTAGACTAAATACCATACGTGCAAATGGATAAATATTGTCTATTGTGTTCTCTGCAGATTGAATCATGTAACCACCTTTTCTTCGAATGCCTCTTCAACAAAACAGTATAGGAACACATCTCGGCTGTATGTTCTTGGACAGATCTAGGGTTATCTATTATTGATATTACTAATTGTCTCTTATCGTAATTACCTTCCAAAAGACCAGTTCACACTATTGTTATGGGAGTTTGTATCTACTCACTTTAGAAAGAACGAAATCTTCGACGCTTTAAAAACGAATCATCTATTAAAGAATGTCTGATCTCTTTAATAATCTCTAAAATTCGCGAGATTGTTTTGATAAAGAAACTTCATTTAATATGTAGCTTTGATGTTTTCTCTTCTTTACGTGTATAGAAGGAAGTTGAAAGCAGATATTCTTCAGTTGTTGGCCTTTGTAACCAAGAGCAACAATGTCTACTGTTGGAACCTCCCTCCAAGAAAGGAAGATGGTTTTTTTTCTTTGCCATGGGTATGTTGTTCTAGCCATACGAAGATAGGAAGTATGAAGAAAGTAGCGCAAGTTGATTGTTATTGGAGAAACGATTACAATATTACTGAAGCACCAACAAATCTCTAAATTTCCATATGTTTTTGTGATTTGGTAGTTATCTTCCATTGTTTTGTATGCTAAGGGTACTCCCTTAACTTATTACACTCTGTAACTTTATTCTTCTTTCATTAATTCAATTTTCTATTAAAAAAAAGATAAGGACACTAGCCAATGCTTCCTTTAACTTTTGAAATGCTTCTTTAGTGTCATTAGTCCATTTACAAGCATTTTTTTAAAGTAATTCGGTTAAAGGATTACTCATAATGCCAAAATGCTTAATGTAACACTTATAACATCTTGCTAACCCTAAAAAATCTGTTATTAGTTTTGTGTGAGGGACTTAGCCAATTGGAAATGGACTCTATCTTTTTGGAGTTTATTGAAACTCTAGTTACTAATATGACATGTCCCAAGTATTCTACCCGAAAGGCACCAAAATAGTATTTTTTTCCTCTATGGAGATGCTGGTTATGTAGTAAAAGCTGTAAGATGAATCTAAAGTGTTTCATATGATATTTGCAGGTCTTGTTGTACATAAGTATGCCATCGAAGAAGATCAATACAAACTATCTGAGATGCATCCCAAATAAATCGTTCATTAAGCTTTGGAAGGTAGGAGGGGCATTAATAAGCTAATGGGCATTACAGGGAACTCATAATTCTCCTAATGAATCCTAAAAGCTATTTTATAAATGTTGGAAGGGAGCATCTGGATGTAGTGATACATGAACTTGAGATCTAACTTGAAAAACCAAGCTGCTCTATGCATCTCATCCAGGAGTTCCTTTATGATGGTATGGGAACCTTATTTTTACCAGTGTTTTTATTTAGACCTCAGTAGTCCACGAGTAAATTCCATGAGCTCTCCTTCTTCTTTATCATTACTGTAGGTGAAGATAAGGGGCTTTACCTATGTTGAATAATCCCTTGTTTCAACAAATCGTAAAATAGTTCTTTGATGATATTCTTTTATAAGCTTCCATATTTATATGGCCTAATATTGATCGGTTTCCTACCTTCCTTAAAAGGATTTTTATAATATTAAGTTCTTGATGGAGGCAAGCCCTTTGGCTTCATGAATAAAGAACTAAACTCTATGAGGTGACCATTTAGTTGTTGCTTATATTGATCATATAGAGGTTGAGTTTCTATAGTTAAGTCTTGGAATTGTTGTTCATTAAGGTAGATAAGACTTAACATGCTAACTTAGCTGTTTAATTGTTGTTTAGAAAACAACATAAATTTCTTAGGAGTTAGGGATTTAGGTTGGCTAATATAGTCTCCCTTAAGACAAATATGTTTATCTTGCAAGGTAAATTCTATAGTTTGTTTCCTAAAGTTGCATAATACTTTATTAATCGTAGACAACCACTAAACCCTAAAGATTAGGTCACGTCCCCCTAAAGGGAAGATTAAGACATCTAAGAAGAAGGTTACTCCTTGGAGTTGCCATTCTAAATGTTGACGAAGCCCTTCACATGTCAATTGTAAACCCCCTCCTACTATCACATAGAGATTACTCAGTTTTAAGCATTATACAGGATTCCTTTTGTTCACGCCTAATATCCTTATTTGCTTGTAGTTATCTATAGAGGCTCTAGACATAGTTTATAAGGATATTATAGGAGCTTCATTTAGAGTCTCTTCTAATTATTTACAAATTGTGATTCTACTTCATCTTCCTCTGCTACAAATATATTCCATTTCTTCCTCTAGCATTTATAGCTTGGTGTATACTTATTATCACACTAAAAGCAGATGCTTTTACATCTTTTCTCTTCAAACTCTTTAATGTTATGTTTAGGTGTTTCTATGGAGATTTCTGAGGGCTGGGTTTTGGTAAACATTTTAGGGTAGGTAACAAGCCTTCGTGAGTGTTGAATTTATGCAAGGGTATGAAGTCAATAAGGTGGAGGTGATGGAATTCTCATAATATGGCTTAGGGTGGACTTATAGTTTAGAAAACGAATTGCAACTATTGCGTACTATTTTTAGTTATCGTATAAGCTTACTGTAAAGTTTTTGGATTTGATAGGAACTTAATCTCATATTTTAAGACCTTTAAGAAGAATTCCACCAAATATGTTTTAAGCATTTATAGCTTGAAGGAGTATTAGTTGAATAAGAGGCAAACATCTTGCACACTCCTTATTTGATGTAGAACATTAAAGTTGCCTATGGATTACTTAAAAGCTTCCTCTTTAAATCTCTTGTTAATGGCCACCAATTATTTGTCCCAGTTAGGATCCTCTAAGGTCAAGTGATTCGTAATGAAAAGTTAGTGCAATTCTGCTACCACCTGACTAAGCAAACAACTATGATCTTAACCTTCATGTCCCTTAATCTACAGTTCACAAGAAAGGATTATTTAGCATCAAATACCTAGTTACTGAGCTCAGTTCCATCAAATAAGAGAAATTATATTCGACTAGCTTGGGTAGGAGTGACATAATTTTATTGGTCTAAATAAAACTGCCATCCTAAAATGCCTACCGACTTTTAAGTTTTTAAAATGAAATGTATGCATTTTAGACATAAGTAGGTATTGCTAAAACATTTCTTGTAGATGCACCAGTTCTTATCTGTATTGAGCTTGTATATCTTAGAGCTTGAGTTGTGACTCTTACATTTCTTTCTATAATTTATTTAGCTGGCTATGCAACACGTCTTCCATCCTTTTTACATATTAACTCTGTGTGCTGTTTTCCTTAGTTAATAATTTAAATGGTTTATTATATTGTTTAGGTCCAAAATTTGGCTCTACTAACAATTGATAGATGAAAAATGGACTATAAGTGGAAGCAGGAAGAAGAGAGATAAAGAAAAACAAGAGATAAAAGAGAAAGAGAGAGAGGGGGAGGGAGGGAAGGAGAAGATTCTCTTAACTATGGTTAATGTCTATATCCTAATATCCGATGATAATATATATGTTATTGTAACAGTTATATGGGTTTTTATAAAAAAAAATAAAAAAGCGACAAATGGTAATCCGCCTATCTATTTGACACATATTCTATTTACTTAAATAATACGATGACGTCTCATACATTCATAAAAAAGAAATACACTCTTATTTGACTGTCATTTTGTCCTTAACAATACCGACAACTAAAAAGCACATTAACATATAAAAATCATACTATTGGATGAAGGCGAAGTAATAACAATAGGCTAGAATAAAACATGTCAAACATTAGTTGCTGATGAATTTGTTACAATTCACTTCCAATTTTAAGCTAGGTGTTGTTATTAGATTAACTGGAATTTTCTTTTACAATAGGAAAACTTGTTTTAAGAATAGAAAAGATAGTTGGGAGGGTTTATGTTATGAAGAATGGAGAAGAAGTTCGCAAGAACTAACAAATACTAAGGGCTAATTAGTTAAATGTTGTGAACTCTTAATAATTAATATAGAGGGTAATATAGAGGGACATTTTACGTGTATTGTAATAGTAAAAGATGACTACACTATATGATTGTAACATAATGATATGAATTTTAATGAATCAATCATATTATCTTCGTCCTATTTCCTCTGTCCCCCCTCTCTTTCCGATCACTTCTCGCTACATCTTGTCTTACTATTATCTCTCATCAATTAACATAATAGTTTGGTATTATAGTGGAAGAGCCTCAAATGATTTTTCTATGGCAAAAGGAACTCGTGCGGTAAAACTCAAAAGAATATAACAGAGCTTGAAAAACTTGTTAGAAAATCATTTGCGAAATGAGAAATTATTGATGGAAACCATATTCGACCTAGTAAACAACAAAAAGACATGGGAGAATTGAAATCAACTGTAAGAAAAAAAAAGAGAGGAAGACCTAAGGAGAATTGAGGAGACGTAATCATGAAGGATATAACTATATTAGAGCTTACCGAGGATTTAACCTTTAATAGGAAATTTTGGCGAACTAAGATACAGGTAGAACATCCTACATAAAGAGGTCCTTCTCTTTTTCAGTAGGTCTTTTGAACCTTTTCCTTTGATTTTTGTGTCTTGTATTTACTCTAAAACACCTTTATCTATAATACTTCTCCCTTATTATTTTTAATCTTTATTTTTACTTATCTGTTTTATTATTATTATTTATTTGTGTTTGTGTTTGTATTTGTATTTATGTTAATTATTTTAATTTTATTATATTTTT
>JAOTAZ010000004.1:9194023-9205804 GCA_025629785.1 Erythroxylum oxycarpum
GAATTTATTTTTATTTCTTTATTTATTTATATTTTATACTTTAATTGAATATATTTTAATTAATTACAATTAATTATATTTAATTAGAGAATTAAAAAATATTAGTATTGGTAAGAATCAAAATCATTCCTCCCACACATGGAGGGTATGAATTATTACCTAAAACTTGAGTATGAAAAAATTATTTAATCAATCATAATAACTAACCAATCATATTATTATTCATTCTTTTTTTCCAGCTCTTAACCAAGCACCCATTAATATGGAGGGATATACGACACGTCATGTAACGACACGTCATGTAATGATAAAGAGGACTACCTTGTAACAGAACGATATCAATTCCAGTGAATCAATCGTATTGTACTAACAGGATGGTATGATATTTTCCACGTTTCCTCTTTTTCTGATCGTGTTTTGTTACGTTCTCTTTCTCATTCCTTGTCTCACTACTATCTGTCATCAATTCACCGTCACTTTTGTGAAGACTCTGAACATGAGCCAAACTGGTTGTTTTCCAGACTCCAAACATGAGCCAAACTGGTTGTTTTCCAGACCCGAATACCTCCAGAAATATGTGCGTGTACAAGTGCAAGTGCAAGATGCTGTTACGTCTTAACAAAAAGAAAGCATTTCACATTCTACTCCAAATAAAGTTTTCACGTGTCATAAATTTTGGATTTTGTGTGTGTATCATGGTAGAAATGAAGTCCATATCTTGATTAATGATGAGGTTTCCTAAGATAACATATAAATGGAAACCTTTATTTCCTTAGAATTAATCTACAACTGTTGATATTACAACGCATAAATCTAATAAACTCTCCTCCACAAGCAGCACAAAAATAAATTTATCTTACCACACAAATTGCACATATCTTACACTCAATAAACTAAAAATTAAGTTATTCTCCAAAACAACCTTGATAAGTTTCTCATCTCCTGTAACTTTGTACATCTAAAATTACAACAAAACCATCACTACCATGCGTAGCGGGATAAACTCTTATAAAGTTGTGATTACCAAAGGGCGGGTCAAGCTTTGCTGTCAAGTGGATCAGCAATGCCCTGTCTTGATCATGAATGGGGTCTGGTCACATCATATGTATGCAAGTGAACTCCTGTCAAGGTCCGGTTGGGGGCGACCACGAGTTGGAGTTGGTGGTCTTTGGATGTTAAGCTCCTGCAAGACAATACAACGGTGATAGGCCTTTTTTTATTGGTGAAAATAGAAGGCATCAATCTGAAATTGAAACCGTTACAACTATTACCTGCATCCATGTATCATCTATTACACGTTCTGGAGAGGTCTCAGGTGATTGAAGGGGTGGCGGCAAGGGATGAATCAATTTTGGAACAACAACTAAGCCCCTACCTACTACTAATATGGCTCCAGCATTGTTGGCAGTCCCTAGATGAAAACTCAAATAAGGAAATCGACGACTATTAATCAGGACAAAAGTAAAGCAATATCAGCTTACCACAATAGTTTGTTGCAGAAAACAAAGTAATCAGTTGACCCTGAGCAAAACGCTCAAACCCATCCATAACACATTCATGTGCCCTGATTATTAGCTGAAGCCTATTTTTCTTACAGAAGTCTGTGACACGATCAGGCTGCAGATGAACAAATTTTTTTTTAGAAACTTCAGTAAAAATTACCAACAGGCAAAAGTGTTCAGACTGCAAACATTTATGATGAGATCTTCAAGTATTCCATGACTGATGTCAACTACCAAGTCAACATTCATCTAGAAGCACGTCAAAATTTCTTTCCAAGTCTGGTTCACAGACATCTAACTAATAGAGTATAGACACGCAGAGTTCAATCTGTTCCACCATGACTTGCAATTTTGCAAATGCTAGTGCATGCTACAAATGAATTAATCATGCATCAGAGCATAGAGACAGTAAACAATGAAAAGCATACCCCAAAAGTGACAAGACCAGGACCTCTAGCATTCGGTCTCAAGCCCTCTATGCTATCATTTTCTGTTGGATCGGACCTGTAAAAGAAATGACTCAGAATAAGAAAATTAGAGTAACAAGGAATAGCAATAACTTAAAAATACTGTAAGAAAATTATACCACAGAAGGTCCATTAGGATTATGGAGCCAGCATCCATTGTGATGGGTCTTCCAATTTTCTCAATTTGTTCAACCGAATGAATAGATCTTCCAATCCCACCATGCATACAGATGATTTTCTTCTCAATAAGTGCAGCAAGGGGAAGGTAGTTGAAAAGTTGATTGAACCGTGTCCATGCCCATATCCCATCACTCTCTCCCTACAAATTCTCTAATTATCCACTAATACAAAATTTCAAATTTCCAAAATGATAACTAATATAATCTTTTTTTCCCAAACCATTCTCTCAATGCATTCCAGACGGAAGCCAAAAAGTGCATTTATGTCAGCAGCTTCATGATTTCCCCGTATCAGATGAACATTTTCAGGATATTCAATCTGCAAAACCATAGTATCAAGCAAAAAGGAAAGCACAGTGGACTTAAATATTAATGTTAACCATAAATTAGAAAAAAGCTGAAGTTTTACCTTAAGAGCAAGAAGTAAAGTTATAGTCTCCAAGCTATGCTGTCCACGGTCAACATAATCCCCCAAAAACAAATAATCAATATACCTGAAACCAGCAACGTGTCACAGTGTCAACATATGTAGAACTATAAGCGACTTCTGATAACCATTTAATTTCTGTCCCAATTTCAGGGACAAGGCATTCACTTTTCATGCAGACCTCTGAATGAGAATTTGGGGACAGAAACCAATTACTATCCATCCAGGCCAGAGAAAAAAAAGAGAGAGAGAGAGAAATATCTTTTGAAATGCATTAAGGTGGATTGCCCTAAACTTCATAACGGGGACAAACAAGTAAAGGGTGAAAAACTACAAGAAATTATATGATTATGTAGGGAGATTCCTTAGCTAGGCCACCAAATAAAGACCAAACACTTTTACTTATTTGTCCTTTTATCCCAATTGCAAGGGCTGAACCAAATTAGAAGTGTCATTTATCAGTTTGAGCGCATCCCTTGACCATGGCTCAAACTATTTTTAGTGCTGATGTCATACTTACGTGATGTCTCCTGCAGTTGAAGGAAACCCATATTCAGCAAACAATCGCATCAAATCACCAAACTGTCCATGAAGATCACCAAAGACTTTGATTGGAGCTTTTAGCTGAAGAACTGAGGGCTCTTGCATAAATATCTGCTCAGCAACGTAACATAGCTCCCCAACTTCATAAGAGTCAAGGAAAAACTTTCTATTGGATGGAGCCTTCCAGTTTTGAGGTCTAAGCAATGTAGAAATAACCTGCAAGATAGTAAATAATTACCCACCAACCCATGCATCGGTAACAGTTTTAAGCTATTAGTACTTGCCTTCTTGTGCAAGCCCTGTGGTGACTTTTGTCTGGTGAACTTTTTGACAGCATACGGTGTATCATTATTCACTGGAAGCATTCGTCTGCTTTCATTTTCAAATTGATCCAATGACAGCTGTCTTACCATCCCACCCAGGCTTCCAACAGTCTCTTTTGCAACCACAACCTGGAATAGAATTGCATGTTCTTGCATATTAGCAATTTAAATAAAAACTAAATAGAATTCAAAGATGAAAGTGACTTACAGCTCTCGAATGAAGGCGGACATCAGCCTCTGTCTCACTACCATCCGAGGTTACTTCAGCAGTTTGATAGTTGTCATCAGATACAGAAGTGTCTTCGGTTGAATTGGCAGATGCTGCTTGAGCAGCTTGCCAGACAGCACTGGCTGCTTCCGCTTCAGCAGCAGAAGCCTCCCTAAGCTTGTCCATAGAATTTTTTTCCATGCTGTTAAAGAAGGTGTCAGTAACTTCACAAGAGTGAGGATAAACAGTGTATTACTATCATCAAATACATGCACCAAGGGAAATTGGAAGAAAGCTACAACCTTATACCACCAGATAAAGGTATCTCTGCTCCATTATCTGGAGTTGAATGCACTCCATAAGAATTCAATGTGGAGTGGTTTGTCCTGGGACTTGTTATAGATGAGGCTCTCTCGGATGTCAATGTGGGAGAATTTAAGTCAGATTGAAATGGTGAATTATCTGCAACGACAAAATCATCCAGGAGCACATCTGCAGAGAACAGAATTACTGGTCACCAATGAGCATTTACTTTTTCATAAGCATGTCACTGGACCCACATCATTAAATCTAAATCCCACTTAAGGCATAGAACTGAGATCCTTATGGATGAAGAGAATGAAATTTTTCACTGAATCAGTAAAAATAGGCCAAAAACGGAAAATAGATGCCATGCAAAACTAGCTCATTTAATAAAACACACACTAGATTTCTCCCGTTGGAGAAGTCTTAAATTACAGATCACAAATCAAAGGTCAAGATGCAATAATTAACATGCTTATTCACATGGTCCCAGTGTTATACTAGCTCAAAATTAAGACCACAACCATGAATAACTAAGTAGCTTTATCTTCACTACATAAATTACAACTGAGGTTCTTATGAATTCACAAGTTTCTGGGCAAGCTTCAAGGCAATGGCAGGTTAGGAACAATGGCAGGAAACAGTGTGTTGGCTTCATACCAAAGAAATCCCTTCCAAATGCAAAGAAAAAGGAAAAAAAAAACAATTTTTATTCAATAGAGACTAAAATGGAATTGTATTCACGATGGGTCAAAAGGACAATCATTGTAAAGAAATACTTGCACGTATTCACAGTACTCAAATGTCTTTTTTTGAAAGTTAAAAAATTTTCAAATGTCTTTTACCTATATGTGTGAATAAGAGCTGTTTTGCTCTATATTATATTTCTTAGAGAATGTAGTAGATATATACATGAATAGGAATACTGAATGGGATAGAGAATCAAATACAGGAGATAATCCTAAGATAATGCTTATCCCTCAGATAATGCTATCTAATCTATGTAATCTGATTACAATCAGATTATCACAATATTAAGTGATAATACCGTATCTTGACCACACTCTCCCTCAAGTTGGGTCATAGATATCAATCATGTCTAACTTGCTGACACATTCTTCAAACACTTGTTTTTGAAGTCCTTTGGTAAATACATCTACTGTCTGCTTCTTCATTGGTACATAAGTTAGGCATATTGTCCCATCTTCTATCTTTTCCTTGATAAAATGTCGATCAACTTCAACATGCTTTGTTCTCTCATGGTGGATTGGATTGTGTGTCATGCATAGGGCTGCCTTGTTATCACAATAATGCTTTATAGGTGACTCAAAAATGATTCCCAATTTTGTCAGCACCATTTTTAACCAGAGACTTTCACAAATCCCTTTTGCAACTACTCCTAGTTTAGCTTCTACACTACTCTTGGCTACCACCTTTTGCTTCTTACTTTGCCACATGACCAAATTTCCCCACACGAAAGTGCAATATCCAGTGGTTGATCGTCTATCCTCTTCTGAACTCGCCCAATCATAATCAGTATATATTTCAATTGCTCTTTGATCTCCCTTTTTGAATAATAATTCTTTCCCAGGAGTACCCTTTAAATACCGTAAGATCTTATAAACTGCCTCAAAATGCTTACTCTTTGGTGCATGCATGTATCGACTTACAACACTCACGGCAAAAGCAATATCTGGTCTAATATGAGACAAATAAATTAGCCTTCCCACTATTGTCTGGTATTCTTCACGGTTAACTAGTTTATCTTCATCTTCAAATTTTGTACTTTCAATGGGGGTAGTGCTTGGTTTACATCCTAACATTTCTGCCTCCTTCAAGAGATCAAGAATGTACTTCAGATCAAGAATGTACTTCCTTTGTGAGATGTAAATCCCTTTCTTTGATCTAGCTATTTCCATGCCTAGGAAATACTTCATTTCTCCTAATTCTTTAACTTCAAATTCTTTCCTCAAAGCTGACTTGTAATTTCCTCTGCATCATCACCAGTTACGACAATATCATCTACATACACAATCAAAATTGTCTTCTTTCCTTCTCTAATCCTAAAGAACATTGTATAATCCGACTGAGCTTCTGTGTATCCTTCTGTTTTTAGGACCTTGACAAATCTTTCAAACCAAACTCGTGGTGATTGTTTCAGCCCATATAGGCATTTTCTTAGTCTGGATACTTTGTTTCTTCCTCCTTCCTCATCAATTATCTAGTTGTGAATCTCAAGAGAAGTTTTTACTATTCATCTATACTATACGTTGAAAATACATTATATATAGTTAATGTCTAACCCTAGAATAGGAAATACAATCAATAGTAGTAAACACCTTCCTATTTTATCACTATACAGCTATATCCAACACAACACTCCCCCTCAAGCTGGAGCATATAAATCATATGCACCAAGCTTGTTACATATAAATTCAATACAAGAACCTATGAGAGCTTTGGCCAAGATATCTGCTAGTTGATTGGTTGAACTGACATGACTAATAGTGATACAACCACATAGAACTTTCTCTCAGATAAAGTGACAATCAACTTCTATGTGTTTGGTTCTTTCATGAAATACTGGGTTAGAAGCAATATGGAGAGCAACTTGATTATCACACAATAACTTCATTTTTTATACTTCTGTAAATTTTAACTCGTGAATTAATTGCTTCAACCAAATAAGCTCACAAGTTGCTAGACCCATTGCACGATATTCTGCTTCTACACTCAACCTGGCAACAACATCTTGCTTTTTACTTTTCCAAGATACAAGATTCCCCCAACAAGAACACAATAGCATGAAGTAGAACGTCTATCAGATGGAGAACCTGAACAATTGAACAATTGAAGGCACATCTGTTTTGTCATTTTCAGACAAAAGATTTAGGTTTACTCCGATATTTCCTTGGCATAGGAGTTGCTCAATCCAAAGTTGGTATTATACTATCTCAAAGAAAGTATGGATTGGATACTCTAGAAGAAACAGGGATGTCAGATTGTAGACCAATAGACTCTTCTATGGATCCTAATTCAAAGCTTTTAGCTAATCAAGGGGAGCCACTTGTTGATCCTAGCCGATATTAGAGATTGGTAGGAAAACTTAATTATCTCACCAACACACGACTTGATATTTCTTTTTCAGTCAGTGTTATTACTCAATTCCTACAAGCTCCATGTGATAGTCATTGGGATGCAGTTATTCAAATTTTGAGGTACATTAAGGGTGCACCAGGAAAGGGATTATTATATGAAAACCAAGGTCATTCACAAATTATTGGATGCTCTGATACCATGTGAAACTCAGAGAAGTTTTTACTATTCATCTATACTATACGTTGAAAATACTTGCATATATAGTTGATGTCTAACCCTAGAATAGGAAATACAATCAATAGTAGTAAACACCTTCCTATTTTATCACTATACAACTATATATACAACTCAACAAGGGGAACAGAAAAATCTGAATATAGTTAGAAACAAGTTGGTGAGCTAAATATTTCACTAGGAAAATTATTAGAAATACTAAAGAATCCCCAAAATGACAGCCACCAATAGAAGACAAGTACAGTTGCCAATGCTACTATGAGAGGTAATATCAAACAAGCTTTTTTATCTTCATGCAGTAGGAAGAAATGGATAGTTGATTTTGGAGCATCAAATCATATGACAGATGATTATAACCTGTTTCATTCATATTGTCCTTGTGCTGGGCATGAAAAGGTTAAGGTAGCAAATGGTGAATCTTCTTCGATTGCAGGAAAAGGAGATATCAAAGTACCAAATTCTATGAAATTAAATTCTATTCTACATGTTCCGAATCTAGACTGTAACCTCCTTTCAGTTAGTAAATTGACAAAAGAGGCTAATTGTAGTGCTCACTTTTTTCCCTACTCATTGTGCTATACACGACCTATCATCGGGGAAGACAATTGGCAGTTCTAGATCTGTATTGTCTTCTTGTTCCTTACTACTTTGATTCTTCGGCAAGAATCTGCATTAGTTCAGAGATTGGTATAGCTTCAGGAACAGGGAGCATACTACTTGTTTTCTTCTTCTGGGAGTACACTTTGAGTGGATGGTCAGGCATGGCTACTTCAAGACCAGAAGTCATCGACGACTGACCTCCAGTTGGGTTTGGATTTGCCATGGAGGATCCCTCAAGATTGGAAGCCATTTCTTGACTTGTCGGGGTTGACTACTTGATTTCACTACGTCTTTCACGTGGCTCTAATACCATGTGAATAAGAGCTTTTTGCTCTATATTATATTTCTTACAGAATGTGTACATATATACATGAATAGGAATACCGAATAGGATAGAGGATCTATACAAATATAGGAGATAATCCTAAATCCTAATATAATGTTTATCCCTAAGATAATGCTATCTAATCTGATTACAATCAGATTATCACAATATTATGTGATAATATCGTATCTTTAACACAATATGTGATGCATTACAGGCAGCTTTACGTATCTGTCTCAAAGACAAATAGTCTTGTATTCAATTGCTTGCATGCAAACAATCACCTATTTTCTAAAATTACAAAGTTCATGTCTTATGAATTTAGTTTTACAATCTTTACCTCCTTTTAGACCACCATGAACATATATGCGAACACCAACAGAAGCAGAAGCATGGCGACAACGTCTCATTAGCTCCATAGAAGGATCATGTTCGCCATGTCCTTTGCTGGTCTTTGATGAAGTGACAAGCCCATTTCGATCCAACCAAACACCAGCAGCAGTATCCAACACTAAGTAAATATAAAAATTGTTGAGATATTGGGTAAATATTTCAAAGACGGCAATTCGAGAAAACCCAAAACATTACCTGCAACAGCTGCTTCACCTTCCACAGCTCGTCCTCCCTTTAGGACACCCCCTGTAACATGCAATCGAGCACCAACAAAAACCTGATAGCAAGCCACAGTTAAAAAATATTGAATAAGGAAAAGGTATGTCTTGTACCAAAATATATCACTCTGCAATCTTCAAACTGCTTTGACAGCATAATCAACCTCTCATTAACCATTTAAGTTTACTGAAGTACTTTTAAAATTTTGTATACAGAATAGTAATCAACAGCCTTGAAGTAACATTCCATTTTCAATTGATCACTTACCGCGGCATGTTGATACCTTGGGGAAGGAGAAACACCAGGTGCGAGAGTCCATTCCCACTGACCATTTCTATGCATCAGAAGCCCGTACGCATCTCCAAGTGGCTGTTCAACCACACAATCATCATAAACAAAGAATTAAAAAATGTAATAGAAAATCCAATTTATTACAAGATATAGGCAACATAGATCACCGTAGTCTACATCATAAAGACATTAAGATGAATTAAGAAAGCATGCCCACAGTTCAGAGCTTGAAAGAAATTAGGCAGAAGCACGCACTCAATGCTACAGTATTGCTAAATGTATGATCAATATTATGCGTGTTTATGTATATAAACAGCAAACAACAATGGCTTTCAAAGACATTAAGATATGAGACCATACCGCACCAGACGCATCTCTGCCACCACAAAGCAAGAACATGCCATCTGAACGGGCGCTTGCTGTTGCATACCTACAAAGCCAGTGCCATAAAAGGACACATCAATCTACATTTATGATAAGAAACAAAATAAAAGTAGCTCAGGACTTATCACAACATCCGAACTTACATTCTAGCAGATGGCCTGTCACCTTCAGGATTTAGCTTCTGCCATGCATATGGTTTTTGGGCAGTATCAAAAGCCCAGGCATCAGATAAGGCTCTTTTCCCTATAAAAGATAATTGGAAGGAACGTCTTGACAGCTTAGTCTATTGGAATCAGGACCATCAAGAGAACACAATGACTTGTCTTGAAAACAGTTGGAAATGTTTACTGATGCCAAAACCAAGTAATTACACAATCCAAAGGAAAATGTTGATATTTGATAAAATGGTGCTAGCAATAGAGAGGTTTGCACACTCAGGAGCCAAGTAAACTTTAATTAATGAATTAAATGATAAATATACCCCTTATTTTTGAACAATAATGAAGATGGATTAACTATTTGATAAGTGCATTGTAGATCCAAAATGGAAAGCATTAAAAAGAACAACAAGAAGACAGATTAAAACTGAAGAGAGCAAAATTGAATTACCATCATTGCCACTAACGGTAACCAGGTATCTTTGAGCAACCAAATCCATAACATGGCCATAACGAGGGCCAGGACCCTGCCCTTGTACAACAACTCTATATTGAATATAGGTTAAATATAAAAAGTTAAATCAGTGAAAAGTGGCAAAAATATAACACTAATTTGAATAAGGAATCTCAATGTAAGAATGAATGAATAAGGCAGACCGGTGCCACTTGAATTTGTCATTGGTCAAGTCAAGAACATAGAGATCGTCAGTGGAATGGCCGGCAGGACCTATGCCACCCTAGCCAGAGACCACAAATTCCAACGTCAGAGAGTTAATATCTAATAAACTCCAAAGGGAAATTCAGCCTTGACTAAAATTATTTAATCATAACCTGAAAGACAACCATAGTGCCGACTGCAGCTGCAGCGTGAGCGGCCCTAGGCGACGGCGGATCCCCGGCGGGTCGTAGTCTGATTGATTGAGTAGAAGAACATTAACGCGCAAATTTTACTTTCCCAAACACCAAATAAGAAAGAGAGACAGAGAGTGAAAGAAAGTAGTAACCTACCTAGTCCACTTCCTAGTGAGAACGTCATAAGAATGAATTGAATTGGTGACTCCAGCCAATCCTACGAAAAGAAAAATCAACGGAAACAAAAGCGATGTGGTTTAAGCATAGTTTTGAACAAAGTAAACTTTATTCAGAGTGATTGAAAAGTAAAATTAACTGATGCCGGGGATGGAAGAGGAAGAGGAAGAGCCGCCTTCGATGGCGGTGGCGCCACCGAAGAGAATGAGGCGAGGGCCATGGGACTTGGTGGGGGAGACCGCGGTGAGAGTGTGGGCACATCGGGGACCGGGAGCGTCATCGTCGGAGTCCCAGTAGGTCTCGAGGGAGCGAAAGGTAGGAGCCGGGTGTAGCCATGGCTTTGGAGAACCCATAATCGCCGAGCTGAGCCCCCTCAAGAGTCAAGCCCAAAGATGTGTATTTCTGGCAGTGTAATGTTTGAACATATATGTATATATCATAAAAATGATGTGATCGTAATCTGACTAAAGATGAGTTGGGGAAATGGTGGAGTGGAGAATGAGGATAGGTCTCTGAGTCTGAGTCTAGGACGAGTTGTTGTGGACCCAACTCCCAACAGGTGAACAATGGACATGGACACCCCCCCTCTTTCTCTTTTCCAATCCATTTAAATTTTGATTAAATAAATACAACAGTGAGGACATTACATGTGTAGTGACTAGTGTGTACTCGCTGACTGACTTGTGCTTTCCTTTTTCTTCCTCAATCCGATTAACACAACTGATTTTTGGGTTGTGAGAATTTGTAATGTAAGTTTGATTTTGTAAAATTTGTATTCTTGTGAGCGTGTAATTGGAATTTGGATGTTTAGTGGAAAAGAAAAGATAATACAGTCTATTGAATTAGAAAAAACAGGGAATAGGATGTGAGGGCGTCTAGGGTGGACAATTCCACCTTTCGAGATCAAGAAAAAAATAGGGAGTGGAAGGAATGTTAGAAAATTAGAGAACATTAAACTTAAAATCTCTGTAGGCGAGAGGATGAAAGGCAAGACTACGAAACAATAGGCTATGGATAATGTTATCCTTATTGTATTAAACTCGATATGGTATTACTATTATTACAGGCAAATATTTTTGAGTAATTTTTAAAAATTA
>JAOTAZ010000004.1:9297143-9317739 GCA_025629785.1 Erythroxylum oxycarpum
GAGAAATTAAAGAGTAATTTTGAAAGCAAAATTATAAATATGCATAAAAAGTCACAAACGCCACTTATTTTAAATAATTAAAACTTCTCTAAAACGACACTTGTTATAAATCAGATGGAGTATATTATTATTGTTAGGCTTAAATTCCATTATTTCATAACTTTAGATATATTTTATGAATTTTTAAAAGATAAAGATAATTTCAAATAAATAAAGGAAAAATAGGAGAGAGGCTGGTGAGAAGTGACTTGGTTACAATTTACAAAGAGGCAGTTAGTATTGGTATGGATGTAGTGTCTACGTGAGAAAGAAGACAGAAAAAGAGGGAGTAGGTAGGACCCACAAGAACACCTTAATTTTGGCCGCCTGCTTTTGTCGTCTCCGTCCATCTCCGTCGTTCCTTCCCTCTTTTGACTCTCCGCTCTGTCCCTCTCCCTCTTCCTCACTTACCATTTACCCTCTTCAAATCCGTTTCTTTTCTATTCCTTTCCATCCATATCTTCTCTCTACGTACTTTCTTTCTCTTCTCAAACAATCCCCTATAACTGTCTTTTGATTCCTCACTGTTCCTCGCCTCCTTTTATTTCCCTACTCCTTCACCTCTCACGTACTGAATAGGAATCACATATTGTAAGGGCAGGATTGATCAAAACTGTTCCTTTACGTAGCTGTTAAGCTTGCTTGCTTGCTTTTCTGTTCCGGTGTTGTTGGGCTGTTGTCGTCTTGAGTTGGGTGTTCTGGGGTCGAGAAAAATGAGGTTGTGAGATGGTCTGAGTACGAGGGCACGTGTTCATTCCTTCTTTAAGGGCCAATTTGTTTGTTTTCTGACTAGTGTATAGGCCAGTTTTTTGGTTTTGGGTGAAGAATTCATCTTCATGGCTGGTGGCAATGAGGTCAACCTTAATGAATCCAAGGTATTCTCTTTTGTCCCTGACTCCTGTTTTCTTATCTTCGCATGCAATCCTCTCTCTTCTTTGATCAGTTTTCTATTGACATAATTAGTACAAGTCTGTTCATGGTCTAGGCCTTTTTGTTATCACCTGTTGGGACTTAGATTTTTACTTTGGTTTACGACATTGGAGTTACACTTTTTTTTGCTATTTTGGAACGAATGACTCTGTGATCTTATTCGTTAACATGTTTGACTTCCATCAACTTTTAAACTTGTTTCTATTTGGTGCTTTCGGTAGACATAGCTTGTCGATTGGGGCCGTGATTCGAGTGGTTTCCGGTTTGTTTGTGTTTGTCCTCAACTTTACTTACCTAATGGATTGAGTGGCAATGGATTTTTTTTCAGCTTTTATTTGACATTCCGAGTTCTGGGAATAAAGTAAACTTGATATATTTTCTGAATCTTATGGAAGCGTAATTAGATCGCTTCTTACCTAAAGAGCTTTATGAACCTTTCGTTCGCTTCCTTTCGCTTTTTCTCGAGAAAATCCTCTGAAATACTTGTACATGCAGATGGTTGTTCCACTGAACACGTGGGTTCTCATCTCCAACTTTAAATTGGCATATAATATACTTCGCCGACCAGACGGGACCTTTAACCGTGAATTGGCAGAGTTCCTTGAACGTAAAGTCCCTGCCAACACGATTCCAGTAGATGGGGTTTTCTCATTTGATCACGTTGACCGTTCTTCTGGTCTCCTAAACCGTGTTTTCCGACCAGCCCCTGAAAACGAGGCTCAATGGGGGATTGTGGATCTTGAGAAGCCTTTGAGCACCACTGAGATTGTCCCTGTGATTATCTTCTTTCACGGTGGAAGCTTCGCTCATTCATCTGCCAATAGTGCTATTTATGACACCTTTTGTCGCAGACTTGTTAGTCTTTGTAATGCTGTTGTGGTGTCTGTGAATTACCGTCGCTCACCAGAGTATCGATATCCATGTGCATATGATGATGGTTGGGCAGCTCTGAAGTGGGTCAAATCCAGAACATGGCTTCAAAGTGGTAAAGATTCTAAGGTTCACGTCTATTTGGCTGGTGATAGTTCAGGAGGTAATATAGCTCACCATGTCGCGGTGAGAGCAGCTGAGGCAGAAGTGGAGGTACTAGGTAACATGCTTCTTCACCCAATGTTTGGTGGTAAGAAAAGAACAGAAGCAGAGAAAACATTGGATGGCAAGTACTTTGTCTCGGTTCAAGACCGTGATTGGTATTGGAGAGCTTTTCTACCTGAAGGTGAAGACAGAGACCATCCAGCATGTAATATATTTGGCCCCAAGTCCAAAAGATTGGAAGGACTCAAATTCCCCAAAAGTCTAGTTGTTGTGGCTGGTTTGGATCTCATGCAAGACTGGCAGTTGGCTTATGCTCACGGGCTCCAGAAAGCTGGCCATGAAGTGAAACTTCTTTATCTAAAACAAGCTACTATAGGTTTCTACTTTTTGCCAAATAACGATCACTTTTATTGCCTCATGGATGAGATCAAAAGCTTCGTGAATCCTTAACTGTTAATACTCTACTTACTCTTAACTACAGGCAGCCACATACGTAACAAAAAGCTTCACGTTTCACTTTTTTTTTTCTCCCCCCCGCTCTGCCCCTTTGAAAGTGTTGGTGTGTAGTTACAAGATTTGTGTAGAACCGTTTACTTCTTACTACAATGTCACTGATGAGGGTGATATCGAGTTCTGTATGTTTTTGGATTCAAGCTGTTCTTGGTCTGAAGAGTACTTGTTATGTTGTTCTGGGTTCATAAAAGTATTCCATCTGATCAGAAGGCGAGCTCCAGGCATCCCAGGATCAGAACTTGTTCGTGGAATTTGGCTGAACCATCAGAGGTGTAACCAACCCCTGTTTAGATTCCGTCACAGAGTAATGGGGGATGACAAAGTGGTGTGTTGTGATCTTTGTTGGGTTTAATCAGTTGTTTTTAGTAAGTTAGGAATTATAAGCACTAATTTCAGAACATGACTGGACCGGAACTTATTCATCCATCTTGATATGGAGCTTGTATGTTATACCTGTGTTCCAGAATTATATAAAGATTTTGGCAACGTTGCAAGCCTAGATCCTGTCTCCTTACCAATGCTTTTAGCTGTAAGGTATCAGTTTGATCGACCAAATCTCTGGTAAGCATATCAACTTAATGAGAAAGAGTGTATGCAATAGTAGGACAGTTGACTTTAATGGTCTCCATTCCAAGGACATGCATAGTTTGAATTCGTCAAAGATAACTGATTCCAATTCATCTAATTTTTGTCTTTTTGTGTAGTGGAGAAAATTGATTCCCCACTAAATCATTATCATCTCCACTCTATACTTGTATCCCGGTAATGATATACCCTCAACTTGGCGTCGTATGGACCATACTAAAATTGCTAACAATCAACGTTAGAAAACGGCGGGTACAAGTCTCTAACACGACGTCGTTATGATATGATGGAACGCGATCACAGAGAGCAAGTCAAAGCCCTGTCCGCCAAAAGAGCATCAATGTAAGAAAAAAATGATTGGAAAGACATGAGGATCAAAAACTGAATAATTCTTGTCAGCTCCTTGTTCGTTGCCCAATTGTAGTTGGGATATGCAAATACAGGAATGGGTTTGGTGAAAGAATAAGGGCAAAAAGCTAAATCAATTTTGTTACAGGTGGAGTGGACCACTAGGAAAAACAAACCATTCGGATTCGTTTTTATGGGATGGGACTGGGGAGGGTACTTTCTACTTAGTGGGTATTGTAACCAGCAAAGCTACAAGACAAGGACAAAGAACTTTGTCTTGTAATTGGTCTTTCACCTTTCATTTTACTATTAGTATTACTAGCACTAGCATGGGGTCCTGTCTGAATTTGTCCCAAGCCCAAGTTGTGTATGCCTGTAAATATTGTATTACTCAAAGTCATTGTCATTGTCACTGTCTTTTATTTTTAATCTTGTGAATTTCCTTACATTGGGTGTGGCTGGTACCACCACACCCACACTGTTCCCTACTTTCTTTAATGGCGTTCACACCACATTTGGTATTTGTCTTTTCAACACATGCATGGGTTAAGTTAACCTTTCTTTGTGTACTTCCAAATACCAACTAAACCAGAGCCAACTTGCTGAACTGTTAAGGCCGGTTTGTAAATTATTTAAAAACCAACTTGGCATACAAGTAATTGTCACTTCAAGCTTCACTTGTCTTTGTAATAATTGATTTCTTTTAGAATTTGAAAAGAATTAATAGGTCATATCATAATAGCAGTCTTATTTTGATTCAAGAATGGTTTTGGTTTCAGGGATTGGTTGGACAATCCCACAAAGAAAAACCTTTTGAGTCAGACACTGAATGCGTCAATATTCCGAAATGGGCCTATCACAATCCATGTGCATTGCGTGGTAGACAACAATGGAATAAGCAACAACATTGAAATTAGAATAACTCAGAGATGACCTCTTGATAGACACAGAAAGACCAAAATAAAATCAAGCGAAACCGCCCTGAAATTTTATCTTGTTTAACAAGGCACGACTCATCCTCCCATCACCAATCTATGGGCCAACTTTTTGACAGAATAAATTCCTAAAGTTTGCACCACGATATTCAATCAACCCCCTCAACTTCAGAAAATTGAAATTTTACCTTGTTTAAATGACCACATCAATTTCCTTCAGTTGAACAGAGTAAATTTCAGGGCTTAATTGACGCTTTCCCTTGCAAATAGCAAAGATGATGGCTAGTATTTAGATAAATGTTCATTCTTATAACTTCATATCAAAAGTTTTGAGAACAGACAAGGAGAAAGAACAATTTCAAGGTTATAATTGCAAATAGAGATGAAGTTAGGTTCAACAAGAACTAAGATTCAAGAGAAACTGCAACGATTGCAAACTTGTATTACACTGGTTTTCAACCCCCCATCTTTTTATGTGCTACACCAGAGGCAAATTCGTCATGTTCTATATCATTTCTATTTCTTAATAAACCATTTTCGATGATGCATCTTCACCCCGAGTATAGGCAGCAAGTTCTCACAAACTGCACCTTACATTTGCAGGTGATTACTTTGTAAAATTATATAGACTTGACAGTAACACCTCACTTTCATAAGGCATATCTTCGAACATATCAGCAGTATTCAAAAACATACTCAACGAGAGTAGTATGCTATAACAGTCAGTCAATCAAAGCTCATAACAAAATTTTCAAAACCACACACATTTGCAAAAAATCAGTAAACAAATCGGATTCATTTTATTCATAAACATTTTCATCCATGAGTGTTACTACACTCATTTTTCAATCTCAACTACAACCATTTCCAATTTGGAAAGTCGTTACAAAATAAAATTATTCAAATAAACCAAAGTACAATAATTGCAGAATACACAATTTGATACGAAAATAAGGAAATATAAATGCAGACGCAAACTGATCCCTACCTCTATATTTTACTTGAATGCAACAACTAAACTCTAATTTGCCTAACTGGAGTAACTCCTCTGAGCCTGTAAAATAATGTTGCAATTTTGGGGTGAGTTTTGCAAACTCAGTGAATGGATCATCTTCAATGGCTCACTCAATCACATAACACATCAATACATACAATCACATATTTCACATCATTTTATTTATCATCATGTAGCATCAAAAAATTATTTTATTCACAATTTTCACATTTCACATGCAATGCAGTCAAACAGTTCATTTCGATCATTCAAATCACACATATTACTTGTATATGTAATGCACATGGGGCTCACTTTCAGTTGTTATTGTTGTGACCGAGTACTTACAATTGTCCTATATCCATTATAGATACCGGGCTTATTGATAATTGCCTCTATCCATTTGAGATATCGGGCTCATTATATATAGTGAGCCTTTAGCTCTTAATCACATTCTGAGCTTTGAGCTTCTTCTTTTTTCACTTTCTAAGTTTTAAGCTCTTTCTCGGTGGCTACACCGATCACAACAGCCTTTATATTGTCATGCATTTATGTAATGAAATGCATCAATCACATAAGATTAATCAATCACTTTATTTCACTTTACACATTCACTTTCACATGTCATCGGACCTTGATCCGGCATTCAACATTTAATTTGAAAAAACACATAATCAGTCCAATTCACATTCAATGAACACTTCCAATATTTATTTCATGCATCAAACGCCTCGGACATTCAATGTCCAGAATCAGTACAATCACATTCATATAATCATTCAATACATAATTTAAACAGAATAATCATTTAAAGTAAGACAATTTAGGTCGACTCACAGTACGCTCCAGATTAACATTAGCTTCCATGATCCGGAAAAGTTTGGATGTGGACGTTTTATCCTGCACATCAACATTACGCAATACACACATTGCACACATTATTAATTGCACAATCTTATAAATACTCAATCACATAAATATGTATATGTGTTGTGCATAATGCATGCTCAATGACAATCTCAAGTATATTATCTAAATTCACGTCTTATGCTCATTCTCATTTTATAATTCATATATGTTCAATTGAACTTAGGTTTACACTTCATTTGTACATGATCAATCTAAGTTCACCATTCAATCTTTATCCTTTGTATGTGTCTAGGTAATTATTAGGCTTACACCACAAGAACACTTGGTTATTCTATTATCATAACTCAATTTTTTGTCATTCCTCCTATAACATTATATGCTCTCATAATATCAAATTCTCATTCACATTTACTTAATACATATTACTCAACTCCTTTGAATCATAACTACAATCATATGAACATCTTCATTCACATTATACTCATACCTTTTGTCCCAAGATATATTTATTTATAGATGATTGACTTATTAATGTTTTCCCATAAGATATTTATGGCTTGATTTTGATCTTGAATGAGCCTAGTTGATGTTGGATTGAGTGATTAAAGTAAGGAAAGCATATTAAGTATTAAGGAATAATTTAAAGATCTTGTTAATTGGTTATGAGATGCGTATTAAGGAAATGTACACGGGATTGTCATTGAACATGTATTATACATATTCCATATATACATTTGTACATAAATGAATACTTATAATTGTGCAAAATTGTGATGTGTATAAATGTGTATGTATTGCATGATTTAGAAGAGTATATTGAGCGTCAACATCCAGACGTTACCAGGACTTCGAAGCAATAGATTTCTGGAGTAAACTGTGAGTAACCTAAACGGTCTCACTTAATTATTTGTTTGTATTAAATTCTGTATTGAATTATTTTGTGAAATTGATTGTGTTGATTCTAGACATTGAATGCCCGAGGCGTTTGATGCATGAATGACATATTAGAACTGTTTCTTGTATGTGAATTTGACGAAATAAGTGTTACTCAACATGATTGTTAAATGCCGAACTAAGGTCCGATAGTAAATGTGAATGAGACTGTGAATGTGATTGATTGAAACAATGACTGATTGAATATGTGTGATGCATTTTATTACATGAATGCATGATCAGATAATGAAAATTGTGACCTGAGTAGCCACTGAAAATAAGCTTAAAGTTCATAATGTGATTAAGAGCCAAAGGCTCGCTATGTATAATGAGCCTTGTATTTCCAATGGATAAAGGGCAGTTATCAATGAGCTCGATATCTACAATGACTACGGGACGGTTATAGGCACTCAGTAACAACAACGTAATAATTGGAAATGAGTCTCATGAGCATTGCATATACATTTAATATGCATGTTTGAATGATTGAAATATACCATTGACTTGTATTTGAGTGAGAACGTGAAAAGTGTGAACAAAGTGCTATACATTGCTACATGATGATAAATAAAATGATGTGAATTATGTGGTTATATATGTTAATGTGTTGTGTGAACTGAGTGAACCATCAAGGATGATTACCTCACTGAGTTCGTAAAACTCACCAAAATTGCAACGTTGACATTTCAGGACCGAAAAAGGATACTAGTAACAAAGAGACTCTACAAGATGCATAGTTCTTGTACTTTTGGATAGAAGAAATGGCTCAAAGGTCGGTCAGCTGAGACTAAAAGATCCAGTTAGAAATTTTTGTATAATTCCTCATGTATGTAGCATATTTTGTAATTAGTCTTGATAATGTACATATTTGGATGATTTTGTAAAACTATAATGTATATTTGGTTTTTATGAAATGAAATGTGAAAATTTTGGATTCTTAATTATTGTGTCTTTCTTTATGATGCCTTATAAGAGAAAATGAATGCTCTTGCATGCCACCCTTATGGGGTACGTATTTGCATATCACTTAAGATGTCGGGTACGTGTCTTGCAAGAGTGAGGTACTTGCATTGACAATAATGGAGACTTTAAATTTCAAGGTTGTTTAAAATGGTGATTGTGGATTTTGGAAAGCAAATAATAGATTTAAGAATCACTCCTACTGTTTGGAAACAGAACTAGAAATCACCCGTATTATATGAGAAAGGAACTAGAAATCATTCCTTTCATTTTGGAACAACTAGAAATCATTCTATCATTTGGGAATAGGAACAAGAAATCATTCCTAGAAAGAAAGAATCAAACTTTAAAGCTGCTATTCAGAATCCAGAAAGCAAATCCCTCATTATTCATGACTTGAAAATTCATGATTTTCAGGATAATCCTGTTAACGTAATCCTAAAGTAGGAATCTAACTTTAACTTGATCCTACTACCCTTTGAATTCTAACCTGAAAAGGGTAACTTAAAGTGAACTTCAACTGAACTTTGTAATAAAGGAAAACTAAACAACCACTGGAATGTACACTGTACAACAAACATTATTGAGTTGTGGCTCATATCTTTTTAGAGAATGCTTTTATCCCTTAAGCTCCCCATAGTGGTAAGGATGGTAAGGTACAATAACATAAAAAAGTTTTCCTTATTGGAGGATGAACCTATTTATAACATGTTTTTCTTCCTATTTGTCTTCTAAAAGGAGAAAAGCCAAGTACAAATAGTGCTAAAATACTCTTTGCAATAGTAGTGGATGATCTATTTCTATTCTCTTAACAACCAAGGCCCCAGCACACCAAATTAGGTGCTTGGGTAGAAAATTTGCCCTTTCCGATCTTCTAGCCTTTTAAGCTGATCCATAAAGAACACTAAATTGCATGGAAATAGGAACTTCCAACTTAGGCCATGTTTCATATGAGATTGCTCTTCTAAATAACTATAGTAGCAAAGTATCAGCAAAGTAGGAGCATAAAAATAGTCTACAGATGATTAATACACAACATAATTAGACAAGAAGCAAGTATGCAAAAGATCATACCTATGAAACACCTGGAATCTCAATGCCATGTAACTGTTTTTGATGAACCATCCATAGTATCAGTCCAGCACCTTCTGGAATTGATGATGCCTGATATGCAACTACATCGGCATGTATTTTAAGATGAAGATACATCACAAGGAAACTCATAGCCGTACTTGCACATCAACCCCATTACTTGCTTAGCCTTATATATTTGACCATATGTCGAGTATGCTTTGTACATTATATAAAAAGTTTTCTTACTAGGATCCATGTTGAAATTCTCCATTTCACCAAAAACATTCTCCATTTCCTCCAAGCGGTTTTGTGATACATACATGACCATTTTACAGTGATACAAAGACCGACAGATTCTCCAACCAGCATCTTCGGCACGTTTTACAAAATCTGCGAGCTTGCAAACTGCATTGTATCTGAAATAACTTGAAATGATTGCCCGCATCACACCAATTGTTGTCACAGTAGTTTTATGCTTAAATGCTTCATTTATCGAGTTCTCCATTTCCTCCAACCAATCTTCTTGTGCATATACCCTAATCAACAACACATTGAGCCAAGGCCTATAGTCATTCTCAGGGATTAGCTTTATCAATTTCTGGATCTTTTCAACTCTATTAGTAACAGAACTTCTACAATATGCACAAACCATAGCTCTGATCAGAGGAATTTCGTTTGTATTGACATGATCTTTTACCAAGTTGTATGTATCTTCCATCTTCTCCAGATTACCAGAGTGTGCATAGCCTCGGAGCATTAGCAAGTATGTGTTTAGGTCAGGCTGGACTGGCCCCGCTTTCATTGTTTGAAAAGTCTTCTCCATCCTATCCCACATCCATGCAGTCAAATATCCTGCAATTAGATTATTGTATGTGCCCAAGTTTGGCAAGATATTCAAAGATTTTAGGTCACTGAATGCTGCCTCCATGTGGTCTACCAACATCAATCGCCCAAATACTGATATAAGAATGTTATACGTTACAACAGAAGGAGCACAATTTGTTTCTTTCTTAAAATCATGAAACAGATCCTGACATTTATCGATCAGACCATTGTACATATAAGCACTCATGAGGGCATTATATGTAGAGGTTGTCTTAATACGCTTATAACTGGCCTCAGTGAATATATCTACTGCAAGGTCAACATTCTTAATCACACTCGCAATCTTAATTCCCTTGGAGTACTCTTCTGATGTCATAGGAAGGCCACAATCAGCTTGTTTTCTTCTCCAGTTGAGAACCTGCTAATAACATAAGTTTACAGATTTAAGAAAAGGCAGAAGAAAAAGAGTTAGGAAAACACTAAAAAGATTGAAAGGCTCAAAGCCAACAAGAAGTTTCTTGCTTTCACAAACACGAATAGTTAAAACATCGAAACCTCCTAATCATGGAACAAACCAATCACATAAACACTTTCTACTGGTTTCATATGGCATCAAGTTCCAGCAATTTCAAGCATCTCAGCATAACAACAGGAATGATCTCAAGAACCACTTCACATAAAAAAATTAAAAAAAAAAGAAAAGAAAAAGGGACACATATAACAGACAGATGAAGAGCCAAGCCGCGCACAAACTCATTTTAAAAATCAACAAACCTACATAGACAACTGAAACATAATCCCGTAAGATGAAAAGCCAATGCGTACCTCTAAGGCCAGGTTAGGCCATGAACCCAACTGCTTCAAAAGCTCAACAAAAGCGGACCCATCACGATACTTCCTAAACAAAGGCTCTCCCTTCTCGTCCAAGATCCCAAAAACCTTATCAAAATCCCCAACATTTTGAACAACCTCGTCCGCCAAACCAGACACCGTTTTGCGGAGATCTTCACTGTATTTGTCGTCACTTCGAGAGAAGCTGTCGGAGAAAAGCGCGATGATGTTGGAGAAAACCCTGGTGGGTTTTGAACCGGCGTCGGATTGGGCACAGAGATCGCGGGCAAACCAGTGATTTGGAGATTTTGTGAGGGTAAAGATACGTGGTATGGGGAGTCTAGCTTTCGAAAACGATTTGTAAAGGCTGCCGAGCATATCTGCTTGAGCAGCGTCCGAGATACTACACACTCGCTTCATCTTATCTGACAATAGTCGTTGGGTAGCATTTCGTTTTGCAGGGTTTAAGGTGGGTTTTTAGTTGCTGCTTGTTCTTGCTGCTACAGAACTGGCTGCGAAGAGACGAGATGAGATAGAGAGACGAAGAAAGAGAGAGGGTATGGACTGATCTGATAAATCTGGGCTAAATCTGATCCTAATGTGAAAGTCCTGAATTTTATGGGCCTACAATTAGGAGGGCCTAAAAAAATATATGTTTTAACACGTGGCATGTGAGACAGGTGGTAATAGCAGATTACACAGACACGGTCCTTTCAAGTGTATTGATCCGATGTCGTGCTGTTCATCCGTAATCTTGAAATATCATAAAAAAATCCGAGGTTTATCCACTGGCACGAGTCACTGGCTGGCCTCCACCCAGCAACCAGCAGTCTTGTTAGGTGTGTGTCTGTCAGTCACTGATTCACGTTCTTGATCGTCTAAGTTTCTTTTGTTTCTCTCTTAAAATGGTGATCTTAGCTTTTGATACTCTGTTTGAAACACTTGGAAGAAACTTTGAATTTTGAAGCTGTGGACATCTGGTTGAACTGTTGAATTTGACTTAATTCTGAGTTGGAAAGAGAAAAGCTTGATCTTTTGTCATTAATTCTATGAAAGTCTGTTGAAATCATTGCATGCGTGTGACTTGGTGAGTCTGATATAATGATTGAAATTTCAGAAGTTTTGTGCTATAATTTGTGCCCTTAAATGCTTGTGGAGGTGGGGATATACATATATACAAAGTGGTTTATGGTTCAGAGCTTTGAGGATTGTTAACAAAATGACGTGTTCTCGTGCAAACTGCCGTAAATGATCATCCTCTGAAAATGGTTGTTAATTTTAACTAGATGTGATGCGGAATATTAGATAGAAGTGAGATGATTATACCTTTTAAGTAGTATGGAGGAGGATTGGGTCGGGGGAAGTAAATTACCGTCGTTTCTTCCTCAACAAATAATTCACTAGCCAGTGTCTTTCTTTGTCAATGATTTTTTATTCTTTTCCTTTTTCAGGTGTGACATGGAAGAGGGAACACTCCAAACTGATGTGATATGAAGGCTTAGCAAAATCATGTATGAAAATTTGTTTTGAGCAAAATGTACTTTGTTTTTAGCAGGCCTTCCGTAGACGCAATGGGTTATGCAATGAGCAGACTGCAGATAGAATCTGAACTTTGTGATGGTGGAAAGAGTACAAATGAAGTTGGTAGTGGACAAAGTTCCAGTAAATTATTGAATAATTTAGATCATGAAATTGCACAGCTCACAAAGCTGAAATCAGGTCCTAATAAGCATCTGGGACAAGACATGCCCGGTAAATTGCAGTTACCTGTTTCAACAGTGAAGATGCTGGCAGGACGAGAAGGTAACTATTCAGGTAGAGGGAGATTCTCAGCAGCTGATTGTTGTCATGTGCTTAGCAGATATTTGCCTGTCAATGGGCCTTGGCTTATTGACCAAATGACCAGCCGAGCCTACGTATCACAATTTTCTGCCGATGGTTCCCTATTTGTTGCTGGCTTTCAGGTGTTTCCATTTGTTGCTTTCTGTTGCACTGCTTACTTACTATCACTTGCATTTAACTTTCCTTACCTTCTTTGAAAAATGTTACAGGGAAGCCACATAAAAATATACAATGTTGAAATGGGCTGGAAGGTTCAGAAAAATATTCTTACCAAAAGTTTGCGTTGGACTGTGACTGATACATCTCTGTCCCCTGATCAGCGATTTGTTGTGAGTTCATTCATCTGGATGATTAAATTTTCGCATCTTTGATGTCCGCAATTAACAATATTTATTTGAACCAAATGCAAGAGGCAAACTATCAATTGATGGAAACAAATGCACTTAATGTCCTCATATACGCAGTTGTAGAAGATCCATCACATTAAACTAATGGTTCATGTTTTAAAAGTTCTGCCTGTATAATTGACATATCAGTATATTGGTACTGTTATTAACTTTACAAAGCAATGATACGACTTTTTTCTGTTGACACCTTCCCTTTTACACCTACCATTTTCCCTTTCGTACTCGCTGATGGATAAAATTCTATTCTATTCACCTGATCATTTTACAGTGGCTTTCTAACTGTTGAGAAATCTGTTTGACATATTCTTTATTTAAGTATGTTTGTTCTTATTTATGATTTGTACGGGACAGCTTGAATATGCATCTCTTAAAAGTCCGCAGCCTAAGAAGTGACATTCATCCTTTTGATAAAATTATTGTTTAATTTTATTGCAGGTATATGCCAGCATGTCACCTTTTGTTCATATTGTGTACATTGGGTCTTCAGACACAGAATCTCATGCAAATATTACAGTAAGTATTAGCTTTTGACCTTTATAATCAATACAGTTAGTAACTAGTTAATGGTACTGTCAGCCATTATAGAAAATAGTTTCTGTACCCTGATGCTTACTTATTATGGTATCCTTATTGTCTTTTGTTGGTTCTTCTACATAATCGTTATATCTGCTTGGTATTCTACCAGTAAAATTTTGGACTTTGTGCAATTTATTGCTGATTTACAAGAAAACATCAAAACAAAACATGATTGAATTATGTCTTTTGTCCTTAACTGATGATGGTACAGTTCAAGCTAGACCAGAAATACGTTTCTGCAGTGTTCAAGGTTTATGCTGGGAAACCAAGCACTGTGTTCTCTAACACCATTAGTGCAAAAAAATTGTTTCTAACTTTGATTGTAATTGATTAACTTTTCTTCTTTCCAGTTGCTTGGATGTGAAGATGCTATAGATTTCCTTATGGAACAAAGCAGTTCATTATTGATTATCAACAATGTTTAGTTAAGTATTTGCGTTATATTTTATTCTATTCTTTCACAGGAGATTCACGATCAACTGGATTTTACTGCTGCTGATGATGGGGGCTACTCCTTTGGAGTCTTCTCTGTAAAATTTTCTACTGATGGCCGAGAAATTGTTGCAGGAACTAATGACAATTCAATATATGTCTATGATCTTGAAGCAAATAAGCTCTCTCTTCGAATTTTGGCACACACAGTGAGATCCTATACTTCATTAAGCTCCTTCCAGTGTCATCCTTCATATAGTCATTTGTTAGGACTCCCGAACTTATAATGCTGGAGTTCCTCTATATTACTATTATATATCTGTAAAATATGTATCACTACCGAATGGTAGTGCCTAACCAGAGCAGAGTATGCTCCTAACCAGAGCTGATAGCTCCTCAGAAGGTTAGTATCCTTCTGTCACTCTTTTCTATCCAATTTCTCGCCTACCTCACTCCCTCTTCTGCCCTCCTTTTATCACCATCTGTCCCCTAGTACATTCGGTTATTCTAACTACTTAGCCACCTCAGCTGATAACCAATTTCCCTCCTAGCCCCTGTCTTTCCTTCTAGAACAATTCTCTCCCTCACCCCTGTAGATCCTAACATTACCCTTGGTAGAATTTAACCTGAGTTTCACAACATTACGTACAGGAGAAGTATGGACACTCTATGGTATCTCTTGCTGAAATGGAGAAACGAGCAATTATGGCAGAGTCAATGTTGGAGGCAACCCTGCAATACCAATCTGGTCAACTCAAAACGCAAAATTCCCCTAGCTATGTAGTCAATTTGCCTAAGGAGAAAAGTCTTCATGGATGTATGCAACTCTAGTTTTGCTATTGATAGGTTATTTGTATTATAGTTTTTGAATTGCATTTCATTGTATTTGGATGTCAACTAAAATCAATGTTCACTCTATTTGGTATCCTCATAAGTACTTTATTTTCATTTCTCTCAACCCTTTTTTCCATTCAAAATATGCTTTTTTTATTTTCTATTCTCATTCAAAATTGTGTTTGTTATGCGCATTAGATAAAATTGTTTCCAGAAAAGGGATGCGAAAGAAAGCAAGTCCAAAAACATTCGTTTCCTGTCCTTTTGCTGTCTGCACTTCCGTGCTTATTTACCCATTGGGGTGACGTAGTTGCTTATAAATGCATTTACTGCTTTTCAGAACTGCACAACCTGTGATATAAAGTGGATAAAACAGGGAAAACCTGCTAATGTTGGTGAGGCAGAAAATGGCAAGTCTTCCACTGGGGAACAGAATCCAGCCATTGAGCAGAAGGAACCAAACGGTCATTCAGTTAAGGAAAACGAGTAGACGATTAGGTTCACTGTAATTAAATATAGCATCGTGAGCCTGGTAGATAAGTCTGGCGTCCCATTGGAAGTTCAAGAGTGTATATTGGTTTCTTTTTTTTCTTTCTTCAGTCCCGTGGATAGATAGAGCTATTTCCGTTTATTGTTTGTTCATTAAGCTGTGGTAATAAGTCTTTATAGGTGAAAAGAATGTTAACAACAGAAACGAATCAGGAGACCCTTAAAGGAAACAATTGTATAATCTTTGGTCGAACATGATACTTCTGTAAGCCATAAAAAATGTTTGCAACAATACCTCTTATCCAGTTTACAGATGATGAAAATAAAATAATAATAAGAGAACATTGTTCTTGAGCAACGTATCACCGTATATAGCTGTAGAACTAGTGAAATTCTGTAAACTTGTAACTTTAACTACTGTATCTCGGAGCCTGCAGTGCAGTCGTACTATCATTTGACAAAATTTCCACTTGCCGATGTACAGGCATAACAATTCGCTATAATTGATGCTCTTTAAGGGTGGACCAATTGTACTGGAGGAGATTTAGATACAGAGCCCAAGCTCAATTATACATAAAAATTTGTGCACATGCACGGGTTGGGGAGAGGGCTATCGCCTATAATAATAATAAAATAATAATCATAAAATGGGGAAACTAAAAAGGAAAAGCTTGTGGAAAGCGAACTCGTGGGTGCAACTGCCACTTCACACAAAACATTCTATGCGCACCTGAAAATTGAACGCTGCTGAACTCCATCCCAATGAGCTCATTATGGATATAAACCTGTTCACAGGATGACATCCTGTAGCAACGAAGCTTGCAATGCTATCATTGGCTCCTGAGTACCGAATGAGTCCTATTAACTGTTCCTTCTACAAATTCTCCCACCAACTTCACTGTTCCCTTCTAATTCTAGGAGTTGAGGAGCCTGTGCGGACGGGCTGAGTTTCGGGATCATACTTTTGGGAAGCTAGATAAGTAAGAGCTGTAACTACATCCACTATGAGGGGTCGCATGTTAGGCTGTTCCTGAACACACATTGCAGCAACAGCAAGAGCTTGGTACAGGCCCCTCACAGGATATTGCCCCTGGAGTAGTGGATCAGCCATTTGGGCAAATTTCCGTCTATCTTTGAACAAAGGCCGAGCCTGTGTCATGCTAACAGCATCAGACAAGATTCAAGGAAAACTACCTACATTGCTAAAGTTGCTATGTTTCAAACACTTAAACAACAATTCCAACAGTTGGTCTGCATAACGTAAATAGTGGCATGAAATTGCAAATATACAATGCAGTAACACCTCTTCAGCAACCTTTATAAATCATCAACTATCCCTATGGGCAAAAGGTTGGCAGTTGGCCCAATGATCAGCTACAACTATGTCAAATCAGAACTTACCCATGCAACAAGATTATGCTCACCACCGCCTCTGGAATTGTCAATAGCTTTTCTCCCAGTAATAATTTCAAGAAGCACAACACCAAAACTGTATACATCCGATTTTAGTGTAAGTTGACCCGTCATTGCATATTCAGGTGCACAATATCCATAAGTTCCCATAACTCTAGTGGAAACATGGGTTTTGTCTCCAACAGGACCCAATTTTGCCAACCCGAAATCAGATAGCGTGGGATGATAATTTTCATCAAGCAAAATGTTTGAGCATTTTAAATCACGATATATCACAGGTGGGTTAGCTTTATCATGCAAATACGCCAATCCCTTAGCAGCACCAGCAGCTATTTTCATTCTTGTATTCCAGTCAAGTCGTTTCCTATCAGGTGGTAGATCTAAAATACAAATGCAATAGAAGAAAATTACTGGTGCATGTTAAAATTCTAGTTAAACTTGCAAAAAAATCACTTGCAGTCAGCAATAAAATGTAAGTCAAAAGGCAAAGTTTGCGAAAAAAAGGGGGGGAAATTTTGGTCTAATACAATCACTTAAATGTAGAATATCTGTAAGCTTCCCAAACTATACCCAATATGAGAACTAAACATTTTTGTTATTACTGTAAAAATGATATGGCTCAAAGTTTTCCTAATGTGTTATTATAACAAATCTCATGAATTTAAGTTCCGCAACTGATTAACTAATTTCCAAGTTTATTCCTGCATGTTAAACACAACTTATTCCAGCATGTTAAACACACAAGGGGTCTGAAACCTCTTCAGCGTAGCAACTAAATCATCAAGTTGTGAACATACCATGTAGATGATCTTCCAGAGATCCTAAAGACATGTATTCATAAACCAAAAGTCTTTGATCTCCATCAGCACAGTACCCAATCAAGTTAACAAGATTCGGATGGTGAAGTAGGCTTAACATCAATACTTCAACAAGGAATTCTCTGTTCCCTTGTAGCCCATTGCGATCAAGTTGCTTGATTGCAACAACCTACATCATATCAAACAAATAACGTCTTACAAGAAGTCAATCATGCCCGGAAAAATCCTCAAAGCAGATTATAATATTTATAACCAATCAAGAGATCCTATGAGGAAGAAAGCAACTTTATTGTAGTTTGACTAAAAAAAATATAAGAGATAGAATAGGAAAACATTTATACATGCCATTAGGAGACACAGCACCTTAAATTCTGCTGCATTTGACTACCTAATTCTCCATCTCATAGGTAACAACAAGAAGCAGATATATAGCTTCAATATGATCCTAAAACAAGCATGACTTGCTGATGATATGAAGACCAAGTATGATTTCACACTGTGGCCAAAATATTTTCATGAAGCAGAGTATGCTATAGCTAAAATGCCTTGCATAGAGTTCAAAACACAAGAATGATGAAATAGAAATGGAGATGCAAATCTGGAGAGGCATTCCATGAATTATGGCCCTTAATGGTGCTAATGTTCTGATGGCCATGAGAAAACCACACATACAGCACAGGATGAGGGTGAGGGTGAGGGTACGGGTGAGGATAGTATAGTGGCTACAGTTGCAGAAGTCTTAACAGAACCAGTCTCACAAAATGGTGGGGATAGCCATACTGGCAAAAAAAAAAAAACAGCCATTTGGAGCGTTATTTTTGCAATGAAGCAATATATGATGCACAAAAATGAATACAAGTTCAATAAAAAATTTGAATCAACAAACTAGTCTTTGGCTAAATGGGCTCCCTTGTAATTAGGTCATTTTGTCTGGATAACTTTCCATCAGATGAAGCTAAATTTCATAAAGGAATATCACAAGGCAATAAAGGATATACAGGCATTGTTTGACCCAGAACTACACAAATAGATTTGGTACATTGCATTAACCCTTTGAAACTTTTCATTATGAAAAGAGAAATCCTACTAGTGAAAAACCTGATTGGTACTCTCCAGCCTTCCTTTATATACTCGGCCAAAACCTCCTTCACCCAAAAGACAATCTGCCCTGAAGTTCTTTGTTGCAACAGCCAACTCACGAAATGTAAATGTATGGGCTGCAATATGATCAGTGCCTCCCTCTTTAGTACTATCCTTCTTAACATCCAAGGTCAAGGTTGCCTTCACTTCATCTGAATAAACAATTGGACAAAAAAGGCATTTAAGTCTGCTTACCATAACATCAGCAAAAATATAAACAGTTCTGAATTGTAGACAATCAAAATTTTAAAGTTACCCAAAATTTGAAAGAACTTTGAATTATTGGACAATAAAATAATATGAAAAAATATTTCAAGAAAAATTGATAGAAAACATTAAAAAGGATACATACGTTTCTAGCTTCAACCAATTATTTAAGGATCAAATTGCAAAAGGCTGAGCAGCCTAACCCTAGTATAATTAGTTATTTAACATCTGCAATTATCATTGAAATGAAACACAGATGAAGAATCGAAGGTCTTGAGTAATCACAATTCCCTGTACAAACTCAAAAAGCACAAAGAAAAGAGAGAGGTAACTTCACGAGCTACGTCTCTATAAGTCCAGTGATAATCATCTGATTCCATTACTCAAATCACGCTGCCACTCGTCCTAAAGTGCAAACCGTGTTTTGTATTCTTTTACCCATAAATATATAGACCTTGAAGATATGTTTTAATATATTAGCACTCGATATACAGCGTGAGGCCTTAGTATATTGAAGACAGATGGTGAAGCTTTCGAATTAAAAGAAACCCCAGAGCTTCAAACATGATAGAAATTATTGGGACCGAAATTAAGTCACCTTTCGCACAAAGAAGAGAGCTTGCATTTAAATTGCATCAAAACTGAAAAGTTTCCGTTATTTTGTATAGTAACAAACGGGTTGAATCCAGAACAATATTTTTTTTTCATAGCTCGAAAATAAAGTTGATGAATGTGGGCCGTTCTAATAGAATTGTAGAATCTTAAATGATAGAATTGTTTAAAATTATGAAGCGAGTGCGAGCAAAAATGGAATCAAACTTTAGAAGTGGCATGTACACCTGAAGATGATGGGACCTGATCATCAGACCTATTCTTCTTCTTTTCGTTCTTTCTTGACTTTCCAGAACAGAGAAACCAGCCCATGATCTGCTCTCTCTCTCCCTCTTACTTCAAAATGTTAAGGGAGAAAAGAAGAGGAGAGAAGAGAAGAGAAGCGAAGCGTGTGTGTATGCGCGTGTGCTCAATTCAGACGATTGTTATATATTTATCTATTTTGCACTCGGGCCCCTAAGTTTTACTAAAGAACTCTTGTAATTTTATGTATTTATTTACGTAATCCATTTTGTCCTAGGACATGTTAATCTTATAAATTTTCAATATTTATTTATTTTGGAATTACAAATCGACGTCGTAATCCAAAAATGATAATAAATGATTTGAATTTTGAAACATTTGGAATTTGGGCAGTAGAACGATGTCTTTTCCGACTCACGTACATATGATCCAAGACAGACAGCACATTCCCCAAAAAATTGAGTGGGTAGAATCAGGAACGTGGCCCACCAGGGCGAGCTGGTGTTCAAAATGTACAACGATAGAAACAAGCAAAAACAACAATGACAAAACATGACTGGTGCATGTAATGAAAATTTTTGTCACATATATCATGTTTTAACAAGGTTTAAAAAATCGGACCGGACCGGCCGAAAATGGTCGGAACCGGCCATGTGGCCGATTCGATCTTTGTTAATAACTCTTCAGTTTAAAAACCGGCCGGTTCATCAG
>JAOTAZ010000004.1:9399929-9411355 GCA_025629785.1 Erythroxylum oxycarpum
CAAAGCAGTCCTAATCACTCTTACCCCTAGCCAATTTACTATTTTACCCTTCCCGTCGGGGGTGGGATGTTACAATGTGAATGACTAATTCTACTTTTGGATAGGAGATTGTTGGCAAATTGCTTAATGGAATATATGCTCCATGTTTTTTTAGAGAGGCTTATAAAATACCAAATATGTATGAACTATCAAGATATTGGAAGTTTTGAAACACATTAATCAATATATATATATCATATTATGAATTCTGAATTTTTTTCTTAACTCTAAATTTTATTATATATGTATATGCCGTGTCCGTGTCTACCAAATTTTAGAAGTTGGTATGTCTCCGTGTCTGTGTCCATGTCGTGTCCCGTGTTCGTGTCTGTGTCTGTGCTTTTTAGGTTATGCGCATTTGGCAGGATGATCAGTACTACTTGAAAATTTTTATGGTCTACGATGCCAGAAGACCTCACCCTAAGTAAACACATGCACTGTTAACAAATGCCATCGTGTAACAATATTTCCATCTTAAATTAGTCAGTTTTTTTCATTTCTGTGAGGCTTCTCCATTCCAGTTTTCAGTCTATATAACTACAAGAAAGCAGAAAATATGTTGTTGTTGAAAATTAACGTTTCCATACTTCTAGCTTCCAACTTGCAACTGTAAGCTAACATCATTTTGAAAATTAAGAACTTCATACTGAAATGACAAAAGAACAAGTCATTTGTGAACATGAAGGCAGATGTATAACAAAAATTTTCTGTTTTTTTGGTCCCTCATTGGAAGAAGGATTGATGGAAGAAAACATCAAACTACACTTACACAAACAACATCATTTTCCTCGAATAAGAGTATTCTCTAAAAATACATAAAACACTTTGTCTAAGCATAACTTCAGCTATACCACTTTATGTATGCTTAAAATTCTCGTCTAACATTTTGAACATAGCTTAGCGAATTTCATAAAAAAAAGCATAACTTAGTGATACAAACTTTTAGCATCGAGAAAAATTTGGAGGGTAATGAGGTTTCACGATATGCGTACATTGCTTAGTAGCTTTACAAAAGTGATGAAGAAAAGAAAAGGACATTGTAAGTTCAAATATTTTCAATGGCCAACTGATTGCGGATAGGGGAAATGTTGCCATACTTTTTTTTCTGCCAAATGAAGAAAATGACTTCCTAATTTGTCTCCTTTACAATTTCTGAACAAATAATTAATAATGAAATTGATAAAAGTATGTGTGAATCTCTCATTTAATATCATTGTCATTTGTTGAATGTGCGTGTTTCCTTTATGTTTTGTATTTTCATTATGAATTCGATATTTGTTTCTTAGTAATTGATGGTTATTTCCATGTGGTTAATTGACGATTATGTTTTTTATTGTTGCTTGGTTATGTTATAGACTATAGTAAAAAAAAGGAGCAATTGGAATTGGAGACATAATTTTTCAGGTCTTCATCTAATAATAGTTCTTCATCTAACATTTAAAGCATAGGTGGTTTCAATGCTTGTTTAAAAACTTCATGAGGTAAAAAAATCGTAGTCATATGTTTTATGAGTTCCCAAAATATCCTATTAGTAGAAATATTTTATTATGGTATTCAGTATAGGAACAAAAGTATAATAAATATGTTAATGAATATTAGTTTAGGTGATGTTTAGAAGGTTGGGAGTAGTAAGTTCTTCCGTTGGTACGATGACTGTTATCTTTTGGCATTAATGTTTTGACCCCACATTGGTGGGTTACTAGTACCAAGTTTTGTCCAATATTGTAAGATTATCAAATGGTGAGTAGTTTTAGAGCTATAAAAGGAGCTCTCCCACATCGAAAGTTTACTGGTTTGGGGGAGAGGTTGGTAGTTATAAAAAGGAGCTCTCCCCTCCTATTGCAATCATCCCAAATTTGTATCTCTTCTCCCATATTAAATAAAAGTGGGCCATTTGAGTGGTGCTCAGGAGACGTAGGCACAATTGGCCAAACTCTGTTATCAAATGTTTCGGGTGCATTCTTTCCTTATTTCTTTTATTCCGCGTTTATTGTCTTATTTCTTTTCAAGTTGTAGTATAGTATTCAATATTATTTGTCGGGTATATTTATAGTGTTGTGTTCAATTATTTGGGTGTATTTACTGTTCATGTGTGTACACGAGTTAAGTTGTGATAAATACACCGTGCACGTAATTTAAGTGGGACTGTTTGTGACCCCTCTGCCCTTTCTTGGGATTTTACATGAAATGATAATACTGTCTTAGGAGTCTGTTTGACGATCTTTCCTAGGTATTACCGAATTGGTTCACTTCACTAGTTGTTTGTTTTAATATATGCTTATAGGAAAATGGTTCTCAGGATAAGTAATGAATGTAAGAGGAAACTTGAAAGGTTCAAATCTCACGATAATACATCCTGTTACAACTATTGCCTTAATTGATACATTTGATGTATAGTTAAAAGGCATGAGACATTGAAAGATTAACTTTCATGATGAATTCAAAGAATTTGTTTTGAAGATGATTGTGAATTTATCATGTCTGCAAGAAGGTCAGTGGGAGTATAGTCGTCCTCTTCAGTGGGAGTATGTGGAGATATATTACTCACAAATAACAACAATTCTAACTTTCAATTGTTGACAACATAATTGTCTAAGAACAACTCTTATTAGATATGAAAAGGTAATAACTTAATTATGGGAATTAGATAGATTGGACGTTGTTAACTTATTCTAAGTCCAAGTACATAGATAATGTACTAAAGATGTATAGTACATTATCTATGTATTTGGACTTAGTTTACTATTTGAGATATCAGATACTTGTGAAGTTTTAAAGATATCCATTACTCTACATGTGAGTTGATATTTGAGTTCAAAATGATAAGGATATAGCTTTAGAAGTAAATCTTAATTAAGGTTTATCAATATCATTTAGGATTGGAAAGGTTCCAATGTAGCAATTGCTTGCTAATTAAGCCATAATACATTTTTCATTTAGTAAAATAATTAATCAGATCAATAAGTTCTTTAGTGAACTTGATATAGTTCCTCACATTGTTTAAGACAGTAATGTACTGTAGAACATTAGAGTCATTGGGCATGCATAAGGAGCTAATGTCTCATTAAAGATCCAAGAATGTGTTTAGGCAAATTTTCTTAATTATGATGATAATTAAGATGAGAGTTATAACATTTAAGCAAGTGCTCACTATAGAGAAGCTTATAAAATTCTCTCATTAAGCCATTGTCCCAGTAGTAGAATAATCGTCATATAGTGATATGGTATGAGCTACTTAAACGATTGGTTTAGTACAAGTGGGAGATTGCTAGTTTATGCCCAACAACCAATCACTTTGGTTGTAGTTTAGTGATAAATTATTTAAAGGCATTCTTTATCTTGTACATGTTTAGATGTATATGATAAAATCCATGGGATAATTGTACATTGCAAATAAAACTATAATGAGATTATAATTTTGAGATTCATATTGCATTTATGTATTATTTCTAAATGTTCCTAGTCATTGTTTTATTAAGATTGGACATTGAAAGAACGTAAAAAGACTAGCACACAATTTATTTTTCCTTATGAAGAAAATAGTCGATCTTATAGGCTAAAGCATAGAGATACTTAAAAAAACATGTGAGTGTTTATTAGAGAACAAGTTCTCTGAGTAGACTCGATGTGAGAAATCCTTGTTTCATAAAAAGTATTTAGGGAAAATGTTTTGTTGTAAATCCTTAGCTAAGGTGAAATGATGCTTTGTAAATAGTTTTAAAAAGTTATTAATTGAATCGATAGCTAATGACGAAGGACTAATATGATTAGACTCAAAATAGAGTATACATTAATTTCACGCTCTATGTCTAATCGAAACATTGTATGATGAAAGGATTGAGTTATACAAAAAAAACATGCACAAAAAGGTTAGTCAAAACTACTTTGACATTCCTAAATATTTGGGTGATCATGACGCGTTACTAGGTGCCAATCTTGATATATGATTATAAATTGTTTAATTGGAGAAGTAAAGATAAATTAAAAAAAGTTTTAATTTATAATTAGAATTAGAGTTTCTAATCATTACCAGCATATTTGTGAACCTAATAGATCTCACATATAGAATGGGTTGAAGGAAGCAAAGTTAATTTAATCAAGTTGGACTTGATTGTAAAGTTTGAGAAACTTTATGATTAAATATGAGATATTTAATAAATAGGGATCAACATGAGATATTGAATCTTATATGGGCATAATTGCTACTTAATTAGAATTATTTGTAATTCTAACTAAATTTTAATTGCAATTAGAATTTAATTTCAATTAAATTACTAAAACGTCCAAAGCTTATTATAAATAGGCTTAAGCTATATGGAGCTAGCACTTCTTGCTTAACCCTCTTTGTAAGAGTTACATAGTTCTCTCAACTCATTCTATGGATACCATTAGAGGCCAAACCTTTTTGCGACTACGGTGATTGAGATAGATCGGTTTCAAAAATAGTTTTAGGGACATGACAAAATAATGATCAAGCTTCGGAATAAGGTACAAATTAAGTTTCCGCTTTATTATGAATTGTGTTAATTATTTTATATAATTAAAGAGATCTTGGTTTTCAGGAAATCAAAGGTTGCGAAAAAGTTTTGTAATTATTACGCTGCAGTCGAAATTAAATCCCGACCTAGTTTCCAAACAGTTAGAAGACCAAATAAAAAGGAACATAAGGAATAAATTGAGTTAGATGAAAAAAAAGTAAATGGTGTATAAATTAAAGCTTGATATAAATGATAACAAGTAGTTGAAGAAGATATTAATGACATATATTGTTGTTATTTTGACGTTGATATATGTTTTTGTTATATTTTTCTCACTAGTGAAATTATGGGGCTAATGTTATATGCTTTATAAGAGTTAATATATTAATAATATTGAGAATATTATATATCATTACTAATCTATTGTAGTTACTCCATTAATATGCAAGTACATATGTAGTTACTTTTAAATTGAAGTTTAACTTATGACGATATGTTTAAAATGGTAATCATAAAAAGGCAATATGCAAAGTTCCATTTCACTCGTGCATATGAACGATATGAGAATCATAAACCTGTAAGCCTATAATACATATAATGGCTACAAAGTTCTATCATTATACTACAACACTGCAATTATACTTCACAATGGATCCATCTAGAATGTTGCTAAGATACTTTACAATGGATCTAACCAGAATATACAAAAATAAAAAAATGGATCCAACCAAAATCTATGAAAAAATATATGAAACAAAATTGACCAATTACATTCTCCTACATTAATTAGTATCATATTTTACAATAATGCATTTAAAAGATATTGGATCCAACCAAAATTCTCTAGGAACTAACTAATGCACAGCTAATTATCATTTACACTTTGTTGACTTCTAATTTGAATATTAGTTGCTTGTTGGTTTGAATTTATAAAAACCCTTTGTTCAAAAGCTCACACTTGTAATTGTTGTAATATGGTATTTGGGTCTCCCTTCAACCTCAACCCTTTTGGTTGGAATGAAAAAATATTTGGATAAACTAATCCAAATGTTCTCTTTCTCCTTAACGGTGAAGCTATTACAGATGATTATCACAAACAAGGTTAAAACAATAAAATATTCATGTAACCAATACATATAAGAAGAACAATATGCATAGATATCAATATAAGGCAACCAACAATTGTGTCAAACTAACCTCAGCTCCATCAACTTCAGAAGGTTGTCTATTCGAAATTAAAGAATATGGTTGAGACAAAATTATTGTTGTTGTTGAATCGTCATTAGGCCTAATTGATTCCAATATTGATATATCATCAATTAGTAGTTACTGAAAAACATATAAATTACAAATTTATGTTAAATAAAAAACCTTAACTCCATTTTAACTGGAAAGAAATGGATCAGATTTACAACTTCTCTTGTTATAGCCACTTTTCCACTTTTGCCACAAAACTGGAATTGCTCCTTTTGTGATAGCCTGTGAGGATTCTTCACACATTTTAGTTCATCTTTATCTTTTTGCCTATTCTTCATAGGCCTATTAGGCATAACTCTTTCCAAAGGTGGTAAATCTTTATGGGTATTTGGTGACTAGATTTTTTTTCTTTCTAATTAGATGTAAGACATTCTCATAAACTTTCATGAACCTCCCTCTATGATGATAACACTAATCCAAATATCCCTTTGATTATTGTTTGGAATGGAAAATGGCACAAATCGTATAACTATAAGGATGCTCATAAAATTTTCATGCCCTACAATTACAAGTTTGCTCCCTCCCCAGTTGTACAACATATATGCCATCTCTATTAGTCACTTCATACTTCCTGTCCTCATTCTAAATAAGTCTCTATCTCACTGTATTCAATTTTTTCATCACCTTAGGTGTTATACCACCCTTCCCTCTCTTAGTTTGATCCCTAAGGTCAAAATGCATCTTCATTAATATGGTTCTAATAGTCTCCAATATGTTTAATGATAGGGCTATCTTTGGCCATCAAAATCTAAGAGTTGAATATCTCGCTCATGTTGTTATCCATAATTGGAAATTTGGAATAAATGCTTTGGAAAGCCATACTCCATGTTTCCTTCATATATTCAAGTAAGTCTTGTACATATCCTAGTACAAGTTGGTTTAATTTGATCAGTCTGTCATTAAATTATTATGTGAATTTTGCCTAGGCATAATTCCATATGCTTTCTTAAGATCCTTTCCCTTTCATTTATCCACCAAGTTGTGATATATATGCCTTATACGTATCCTATATATAGGAAAGGGCAATATATCATTCCTGGCCTGCATGAGTCCCTACAAATTAAGAACAATTAGTTAAAAGTGTTCATATATGCAAATGTGTATAAATAAATTGTAGATGGACGAATTACCCTTTACATATCAGGAATCATTGTTATTCCTTCACCATTTGCAAGCTTTAAGTCAATGGCTAATTGCTCTATAAACTATGTCTAATTCTTAGTATTTTGCAAAGTGATAAAATTAATTGAATCTTACCCTTTTGTCAATTAACCCCATAACATAACCTTTCTAGCTAACTACAGATATCTATTACCAATAATACTAAATTAGAAATGAAGGTATTTTTAGTATTAAATTTATTTTTTTGGATATACACAAGCACCAAAGTTATAAAAGGTTAAATATAAGAATATTTTATTTTTAAATCTCTCTTCTTGAAAAAAGAAGGAAAAAGAAGCATCATTGCTTAAATAGTGATATGTGATTGGTTGATGAGGTGGAAATGTTAAAGAAGTTTATTCTAACAAGGAATCGGCACCATTTAGGTGTTGATAGTTGGTGAGGGTCCTAGATGTTCAATTTTCCTCTCCTATCCTCTTAATAAGTGCTAAATTTTCCTCTTCCCCTCTCTTAACAACAAAAGTGTTCTTTATCAATAACCATCCCCTTGTAAAGGTAACTAAGTTCTTACTTACTGAAATAGGTAGGTTAAGAAAGAGGGGACCAAAGTGGCTGTCAATCCCTTTAAGATATGGTTGCAAATAACCTAATATGTAATCCTGAAATTTTCAGAAAAGTGTAGTACTGTATAATTATTCAATTATTCATATGAAAAGTAAAGGGAAACTCCAAAATGAAAAACTTAGTAGTGGATGCATTATGGCAAAATATATGGACAAAATAATCATATAAACTTAAGGGTTAGAAGAAGGAGGATCAAACTATATTTAAGATGTTTTTTTTTGTTTGGTTTATACAATATGGAAGATGCATAGAAACTCTATTTTAAGGGTTCTAACACTAACAAACAATTATAAAAATGATAATTATGACAAAAATTCCTAAAGGATCTTACTTCTATTAATTTTAGATAGTGATATAGTATTTTCTGAAGTCTTAAACCAATATTAAAAATCAAAAGTTTAACGATGAATTGGCATAATTAAATTGATTTGCTATAATTTTCCTTTAACATGGTTTCATTCTCATAATAGCTACATTTCTAAACTAGAAGAGCTATGAGCCTAAACTATGAGAATGTATAGCAATCCCTTATTATAATTTCACATAAATAAGTTCAAAATAGGAATTCATAATGTGTTTTTTTTTAATAACATGTGAACTTGCAATTGCTACTTTTGGATATATTTGCATGCATACATTTTCTAGTAAATGTTTCTACTTTTTAAAACTAAAGTGGTAATTTGTAATCCAATAAATATATTGTTAAATTGTTAAAGAAAGAATTTGTTTAATAATAGAGTTTAATCATAACATTGTTTCTTTTTACATATTGATACGTGGCTTAAAAATGAAGACAATACAAGAGTTGGACAAACCTATAAGATGAATAATTGTAAACTAATGTACAAAGTGAAAATGTTGGACCACTAACCTTTAATTTTGTAATATGAAATATGATAGACCACAAGGGGTTCTCCCTTATAAACACCAAATATTCTTTATTCTTAAGCAAGAATAACAAATACTAAACAAATAAAAAGAAGTGAGATTATTGTACTTAGAGTGGAGAATGAAGCCACAATTAGAGTGGATAACAAAGATGCTAGAAAATTACTATAAACTGACAAAGATAGGTAGAGAAGAAGTAAAAAGAATAAATGATTATTAGGGAGTTGCCGCAATTGTAGACAATATAGGAAGCTTGAAGATTTTAGGGATTTAATGCAAATTTGGGATAAAAGATGCAATTGAGGTTAGTTAATCAAAAAATGAGGGAAATCATGTTTTAAGGGAAAGTAGGTTTTTGGGTTTAAAATTTTTTCCAATTAATTAAATCATTAATTAGTTTCAAAATTTGAAATTAATTTTTTTCTTACACGTGGCAATTGAGTTTATCTAGCATGCCCTAATGGTCCAACTTAATAGGTACATAATGTGTATTTGGCAAAGGTATGACAAAGTGAGCATTTTTAGGCTACTTGCTCCATTTTTGAAAATGTTAGGAGGTGAATTGATATTAGAGATAAAGGCAGGGGCCATCTTAGATTTTTTTTTTTGCAAAAAACATTAAGAGACAAATTAGACCTTTTGCGTATAAAGTACTTAAAATGTACAATATATTAGAATAAAACATCATGTAATAAGAATAATATATGTCCATAAACTAGTTTACCTGGGCTTAGCGTGAAGTCAACGATGTTAGCTTAAATTGATTAGGCTTTAAATTGGATTTGAATTTTTTTAAAAATTTTTTAGGAATCTAATTAGATTTAGGCCCTATAACCCAATATGACTGAAGCCCCTACGTATATAAAAAACTAACCCTAATTATTCTTCTCCTCTTTTTCTTTCATCTCTTAAGTTCAATTGCTCGCCTATCCAATTGCTCCAATGCTCCTCCATTTCTCCTTTTCCTTCCTCAAGCTTCAATCTTTAAAGTTTGAGAGATTAAAAAACTTGGGACAAATTACATCTACGGCTAGGAGATATAATTTTTGTCCTTTTTTCTTTCTCTTCTAATTCTTTATTTAAGTTGGATAATAAATGAGCTTTAGAACTTCGTTTATTTTGTTGTGAATATATCGTTGTTGAGTTTTTGCAATTTGGAGAGACTTGACAACGATGCAATCCCATAAGAAAGAGAAGGGGATGGATAGTGGATCGGGTCAATTTTGGGATAAGCTTTAAGTAGGTTTCAGGTCCTTTAGACTTTACCAGGCTTTAAGAAGCCCAAAGCACAGTCAAGCTTAAGCTCGAGCAGCATAAGCTAGGTCTAATAGAGTTTTAGGCCAAGCTTAGTCACACATTAAGAAGTTTGAGTCGACGATGACCAGACCTAACCCAGCTTATTGCCATGCCTAATCACAATAAGAATTCATAACGAGGAACATAATAAAGTAAAAATGAAACCTAAAACAGATATACTTACTCTTAAAAGTTTTATATTTATATTATAGTTGTATAATTTAACATTTAGCATCAAATATAAGTGGAATAACAAGAAAAAAGAAAATTTGAAACTTCATTCCATGACATATTCGTTGTACAAAGTCCTCATCGTTAAAGGAAGTCTCATCATGACCACCATTTAAGTTCAATACACCAAATAATATGTCAACTCTTTCCCATCCAAGAGTATCTTCCAAGTTATTCTCACTTATGAAACTTGATTCCTTAGAAACTCGATATATTAAAAGACGAGGCATATTGGATTCATAAAACTACGTGTTCTATTAAGAGTCCTAGTAAACAATAAATTTAAATTATTAATAAATTATATTGAACTTAATAATAATAATAATTTACCTTTTTCAAAGCTTCAACTTGTACTAAATAAATATTAGATCATTTAATCTCTTATATTCTAATATTTTTTTAAATGAATCAATTCAATGTACTTCAACTCCTTTCACATCCATTTACACTCACATGTCGACTAAGAGTTTGAATTGCAAACTTTTACAATTTTTAAACACCACTTCTGAATTAATCTTACCAAGACACTATAGGATGATAAAAGCAATCTTGTAAAAATGAAGTGATGATTAATTTTAAACAAGTAAAAAAAGTGAAGAAATGTATACTTCGATTAAATTTGTCTCTTTGACATATTGTAATGAGCATTTTAAAATCACCACATGAATTATTGTACGCCTCCATTTGTAACCTAAGGAGGTCTAACATCATCTTATATGAAACAATTATCATGATAATTAACAACATTCCTTATTATGAAACTTAGTTTAAAATAGACACTTAGATTTGAAAATGCCCCATCAACAAATAATGAAGAGTATACATGTCTTTCTCATCTTTCATTAATGATTGCATGATAAGGTGTGAATAAAAAAGCCCTATTTTTATATTGGTGTGATTGCTTTGTTTGCCCTCTTTATGGTATTATAAAAGTAACCTATTATTTCCTTTTCATCATTATTAGTCAGATAAAGTATTCTCACTAAAGACTCACAAACTCAAATGAAAAATTGATATTAGGATCAAAATTCATATCTTCAAGTATAATATTAGAAATCTCTATTTTAGCATTAGACTTGAAATATTAAGATATAATTCATTTATCACTCATAAACATTTGTCTCAACTCCTTTTTCATTTGACCAAAATACTAAAGTAAAAAAAAAATTAGTTAAAAATCTTGTAATGGCAGGACAAAATAATTTCTTATCATTTATAAAATCTTTTCTCATCAAATTCAACATGCATGATTATGAACTTAGTGATTTTTCTTGCTTTATGCACAATTCCACTCAATGACATAAAATTATTTAATATCTTTTATATTTTTCAGCATTAAGCCAATACAATGTGCATCGCAAGGAGTCAGATAGAAAGAATTATATATGCCTTGTAATCTTGTATTAGCTACATCATAAGCATCATCATAATTAGTGATAAAATGTATAATATTTTTAGGTTCAATTTCATTTACAACTTCATAAAAAATCT
>JAOTAZ010000004.1:9489164-9499917 GCA_025629785.1 Erythroxylum oxycarpum
GGAAATTGGCATTTTACTATTCATATGGTCAATTACTATTCCTTTGGTCATTTTGCATTTTCTCTTATAACTTCCTCGTTTGACCTCCGATTCGCACGAAATTTGAACCATGGCTTTTCTTAACAAGTCTTCTACCTTCTTTCATAAAAATGTAAAATTTTCAGATGAACTTGAATTTTGTCGGAAAGTTGCCCTTTGCCCTCAAGTTCGATTAAGCCATTTGTTTGCTTTGCCTTAGTTGACTTGTATTCAGATTTGCTTGTTTCGCTTTTGATTCTGAGGCTTCACTTTGCTTCTGATTTTGTTCTTTCGTCTCGTTTTTCGATTCAGACCCGATTCATGTATGAGTATGAGGGTTTCGGATTAAGAGGTTGGATATCCGATATGGGTTACAACAATAACAAAGTATGTACATCTATTTCTTCAATATATTCATGTATTGTGTATTCAACTTATTGAGTTTATTTAATCACAGGATGATGGAGCTGCAATCTGTGACACTGAAATAGACACTACTTCCTTAGCTGAAATCACACCCTAGATTTTTAAAATAAAGAGACCAATATCAGAAATTTTTGAAGACGATATGCTTTTATGTGATTTAATTTCACTACAAATGTCTTCAACTAAGTTGACCTCCAAATTCAAAAGAAAAAAGTTAACTATAAAATGTTCAAAGAATGACCAATTTTTTGTCAGCTACTTTTTGTTTAGTAAATTATCTATCTGTTTTAGGGTTTGCAAGTATTTCCCACTTGAATAGTAAACTATCTATCGATCTTTTATACGTGTATAAATATGACTTTTATATTTTGGGACTCATTTTGTTTGTAAGATTCTTATTTTATCATTATCTTATTTTATAACATGCAATATGTAAATTTTGTACTTGTATTCGCCTTTCAATTCTATAATTAAAATTCATTATTTACTTATTAGTAACAACTCGTGGAAAGCATGGAGTTGAGAACTAATTACTATATTAAAGCTAACGGTAATCTGATATATATTTTTAAAATTGAATTTAGTTTTGTAAGAATTTGTCACACGTGAACCGGTGAAATAAGCCCAAAACCATGCTTTTGCCATTTACGTCCATCCCAGATGCTGAACCTTGAATCCATTTTTTTCAGCTGGACCAAAAACTCTTGTCTAAAACCCTCACTAAACCCAACCCTTTTAGAAGCATCAGAACTCCTAAAACCCCCCAACGCCACTTGCTCTCTACTGTCCTGTCTCCGATTCAGATTCGCTTCTCGCTTTATCAACTTCAAATCTTCAATGGCTTCGGTGGCCCTAAGAAACCCTAATTTAAGACGACTTAATCAATTATCCTCCCGGATACCCTGTTGCTGTCGGGGATCGCCCGCTAGTCCTCTGTCAATATCAGATTGTGTCTCTGAAAATGTCACTACTGTTTCCGTTGGACCTTGGTGGAGATCTATGGCCACCTTCACCCGAACGTAGGTCCATCTTCTCTTATATGATGAGGGTTTTGTTCTTTGGCCTTTTAAATGTCTCGTGTTTTGAAAGAATGCTTTTTGGTTTAAGTGATAGTTAAAGTCATACGCATTCTTTACATGATTAAAGTAGGAATCATTTTAGTAACTTCCATTTTGGAGGAATGTGTTGAAATAATTTGGTTTAGTGAGTAATTGAGTTATAAAAGTTGGAACTTTCCAAGCATCTTACGTTCTGTTACCCCTGAGGGTGATAGAAAAACGATCTTATCTAATTATATGTTTTTTTTTTATGTCAGTAAACCTCATGTAAATGTGGGTACAATTGGACATGTGGATCATGGAAAGACTACACTTACTGCTGCAATAACAAAGGTTTGACTTGGTTATTTGGCATTTATTTGTTCTTGGTATACTCCAATCATGTATTACTGTATTCGTTTAATTGTTTGAGACCTTGAATGGTGGTTTGTAGGTCCTAGCAGATGAAGGTAAAGCCAAGGCTGTTGCCTTCGATGAAATTGACAAAGCACCTGAAGAGAAGAAGAGGGGAATAACAATTGCAACGGTTGGGATGTTACTCCTCATATTTGTTCTGTTTTATACATATGTGCATGATAGTTCCCATCCATCTTGTCCATTTTTATGAACAAATTGCTGGTTCAAACAACATGTAGGCCCACGTGGAGTACGAAACTGGTAAACGTCACTATGCTCATGTTGATTGCCCTGGACATGCAGATTACGTGAAAGTAAGCTTTTCCATTATTGCTTTAAAAGTGATGAACTTCTGGATTCTTTGGCAGCATACTGTTCCTTTTCTAATTTGAATAATAATTTAAAATACAGAAAGAAGTAAACCATGTTCCAGAAATATGTTGCGGTAATAACACTGCTATGATTCATGATATAATTTATTATAATCTACTTGCATAACTGCATATAGGTGCACATAGAGACAGATTTAAAACTTGATGCAGCAAGTAACTAAGTAAATTAAAAGGTTTGTTCTGGTTGAACTAACATCAAGCCATATCGATATCTCAACTGGAAAACCATTTGATTAGTTATCTTCTAAATGTATTATGTGCTAATGTTTCTAAAAAGTTTACTCTATACACAGAATATGATTACTGGAGCAGCCCAGATGGATGGTGGTATTCTAGTTGTATCAGCTCCTGATGGTCCTATGCCACAGACCAAAGAACATATTTTACTTGCTCGTCAGGTGGATTTCTCACCCATAAAGTTTGTAACTTTATCAGGATCTTATTTCCATTGCTTTTGGGCCTGTTGTCAAAATTACTTTTCTAAATGCGATTAACAGGTAGGTGTGCCATCACTTGTGTGTTTCTTGAATAAAGTTGATACAGTTGATGATCCAGAGTTATTAGAGCTTGTGGAAATGGAGCTTCGTGGTAAGCAGTCTTTTCAGTTTACTTTATTAACAGGAACTGGTTCTTGTCTTTTATTTCATTCGTTCAATACAAGTTCTTCACTAAATATTTCTGGCAGGAACTGGTTCTTGTCTTTTATTTCATTTGTTCAATACAAGTTCTTTACTCAAATATTTATGGCAGAACTACTTAGCTTCTACCAATTTCCTGGGGATGAAATTCCTATTGTCCGTGGATCAGCGTTGTCTGCCTTACAGGGAACAAATGATGAAACTGGCAGGAAGGCCATTCTAAAGTTGATGGATGCTGTGGATGAGTACATTCCTGACCCAGTGCGCCAACTTGACAAGCCTTTTCTCATGCCTATAGAAGATGTCTTCTCAATTCAGGTAAAGAGGACATATGTTGCTGATATAGCCATTCTTTAGCGGCAAACTTCACTTAAGATAAGAAAGAAGTTTCTTCACTTTTCTCTCTCTGTCACCTCACTTCAGTTTTCTACATTGTTTTGAGGTAGTGTTACTTTTTTATTTTGAACGGAGACCCATCCCTTATTCTGTGCTAGGAAAGAAATACCTTTGGTTCTGCCACATGTGTATGGCTAATTCCTTATTTGGCTGTTATGTTCTTGTCACTGCAGAAGAAGTAGGGGTATTCTATTGTAAGATGGGAATTTTCTGTTCATTATAGATAGTCTCTTTTGCTCTTATCTTTGTATCTGCATAAATTCTTTGGCTAACATGATTTAAGAAGGTTGGTTTTATACTAGAGTTAATTGAGCTTCGGTCTGTTTATGCTTCTGTTTGTTGAAGGGGCGTGGAACAGTTGCAACTGGTCGTGTTGAACAAGGGACTATAAAAGTTGGTGAAGAAGTTGAAATTTTGGGGTTAATGTCGGTAAGGTCATGAAACTGAGTCCCTTTTCTAATTTTTGTAGGTTTTATTACATTGGAAATGCTATGATATTCCTCACTTATAGATGAGGTTCCTTGAGCTTATTATTCACTTTGTAAGCCATTTCAATGAGATCATTGCTGATAGTTGACTGGGGAATTCTGTTAGTAATTTGCCTTTTCATGCAGGGTGCTCCTTTGAAAACTACAGTAACTGGGGTTGAGATGTTCAAGAAAATATTGGATCAAGGACAAGTAAGTTAGCAGTGTAATCTCGTTTTGGTTATTAAGATTGCTCCATGGAGATACTGAAGTATTAATTGGTCTGCATACATTTCATTAGGCTGGTGACAATGTTGGTCTTCTTCTACGTGGTCTGAAAAGGGAGGATATCCAACGAGGAATGGTAAGTGATGACAAGCAAGATAGAATGGTCAACTTGCTTATTTGGCCTCTGCTTGAACTCAGATGTTGAAAGGTGGTCACTGCATTTCTACATTTTGATCTTTTTGACAGATGCATGCTGTGTAAATTGAATTAGATGGAACTGCATGATTGAAAATGCTGTGTTTTAGCCAACACTAGGTAGAGTCTTGTAAGTATTCCTTTGTTGTTTTCTTCATATTGCAGGTCATTGCAAAACCTGGATCTTTGAAAACCTACAAGAAATTCGAGGCAGAGATTTATGTTCTCACAAAGGATGAAGGCGGCCGTCATACTGCCTTTTTCTCAAATTACAGACCCCAGTTTTACATGAGGACTGCAGATATCACTGGAAAAGTGGAGTTACCAGAAAATGTCAAGATGGTTATGCCAGGTGACAATGTCACTGCAACTTTCGAACTCATCTATCCAGTTCCCCTTGAAGCAGGTAATGCCTGTTTTTCATAGTGGCCATTGTCTTGTAGCCTTAAGTGTTTTTGTCAATTACCTTTGCATGGGATTTTGATATCACATATTAAAACTTAACATAGAAGTCTAACATACTATTCTAAGGGATCCGGTGAATTGGGAAATACTTGATTAGTTGGAAATAATACCAAATACCCATTTCATATTTTCTAACTAGATATCTTTTGATAGATTTTCAGTGTTTGATTACTTTTGAAATTGATTTTGGAATACCCATTTCATATTTTCTAACTAGATATCTTTTGGGAGATTTTAAGTGTTCGATTACTTTTGAAATTGATTCTTGTTTGTTTTAAAGGTGTAATAATATAGTTTTTGTTCTTGTTATGAGCAGGATGATGCAGTTTTGATGTCATCTTACTCGAGTTTAGGCATATTAGTTCATTCTATTGCACAAAGATTCACGAATATTATTTTACCATCTTGCAAGCTTTTTAAGTTTTGTCTCTCTTTGTTCTATAATCTAACAATTGATTCTATCATGGTGGAATGGTTATATCAATCTGACTCTCAGTTTCAGTCCGGACTTATGTACGTTTTGTAATTGGAACTACAGGACAAAGATTTGCTCTGAGGGAGGGAGGAAGAACGGTTGGAGCAGGTGTAGTTTCTAAAGCAATTAGCTGAAGCCTTTTGTAAAGTAGGGGACCGAATTATGTGATGAATTATAGAAAGGAATGCCACGTGATCAGTTCACACCTGTTCTACATTTGATGCCAAGTTCTCGAATTCGGTTGATTTGATAGGATTCTAGGTTCCTTTTTGGCGTGATCTTTTCTCTTTCGTTCCCTATTATTTCAGTGGAATAATTCACTGTTAGATATTCCTAATATTGGACAAGTACCTTATCATTCAATTCTTTCATTTTGTATATACTTAATTCAAATGATGGAATAAGATTGCAGTTACAGATTGCCCACCTCGACCACGCAAGAACCATCATCTGATAACTTTCGGGCTTGCCTAAAGACATGTCTCGTAATGTTTACATGTTATTGGAAACCCCGACTAAAAGAAAACTGTTACTGATGAGGCAACGTTTGACATATTGAAAGGATATGGAAACATATGCAACTATGATGCCAGCTACCCAAGCAACATTAACAATTTCTCAACGATAGGTGATGACTGCACCAAGCAAAGCATAAAAAGCACATCATTTGTTGCAGTTCATATTATGATACAAGTTGCAAAAATTGATCTCAAACGCAGCACTAATTCAAGCCAGCAAGGCATCTAATAATCAAAATTGCTATAAATATACTGACTAGTAGCTTCATTTCAGGACACAAAATCGCTTTTTATTTCTAGACACTATTTTCCTAATCAAATTATGATATCTACATACCAACTCACCTTGTTGCCGCAAGGAAGTTGAATGATGATGTAATCCTTACATGACTTTTGACACCCGAACCTGGAGACACAGATCAATTACAATTAGGGCTTCAATCTTGTCATCTCAGACCTCTTCATCCAGTCATCGATCATTAGGTACGGTGAAAGCATATACATCTATAGCCACCTGTCTGTTCTCCTTTCATAACCAGTAGGATCACATGATAGATAAGCATTCTCAATTAAATGCAAGCTGCCAAGAGTGCCACTGTAATTGTTGTCAAGCCTCTGAAGTATATAACTTTCAAAATGATTTCCACATTTCTCATAATTTCCCCATCTTTCAAACGCGATTTGGTTGCATTCCTTTTGATGCTAACAATTATGTTCCTTAATCTATTCACGGCCAATGAGAGCCAGACCAGACCAAACCCGAATCCAGTGCTCAGGAATTTAGATGCAGAAAATGGCTTCATGCTTCCGGAAGAAACTTTGCAGAGAACCGAGAGAAGAACAGCGAGGCCAGTCCCAGCAATGCCAACAGAAATCTTTGTAAGAAACTCAGGAACCTCAGGGCCAGAATTCTTTATTGAAAGGACTGCTGCTTTCCCAGATGGCTTGTCCACGATCAAAGACAGGAGACACTCGCATGCATATAAGTAGCTCCTCCTGTTGAGATCCCTCTCTCTAACTTCCCTCCTATTGTTCTTCTTCTTTGGAGATGACTTCAGCTTAGTTTTCTCATTTCTGCTTAGAAGAAAATGCATCAGCAAAGTGAAACAAGAAAATGAGGATGATAATAAATAAATAAATAAATGTATAAGGCATATGCAAGGGGTATGGATGCACACAGATTTGTAAGCATGCTGGTTGAGATGATAGATAAGTTCAGTAACAAACATAAACTTTGTGAGCAACACTTATCAGCCAATGTAACTTAGTGTTTGCAATCTTGAACTTGCACTGTTACATAACCCTGAAGTTAACCTACTGATACCAAAGATGTACCAACCCTTGTGTACTCTCATTAAACTAAATGAAGTGCTCCAGAACCAAATAAGCCACATACCTCGTCAAAGTTGCAGATGCCCCACATTTGGCCTTTAAAGAATCACCAAAATTATCAGCTTGTTCTTCACTGGTATCAAGTCTGCTCAATAAGAGGATAACAGCATGAAAATCATGACGAATCAATCAAAATGGGCCAAAGAAAGAATTAATCAAAGTAAAACAGCAATTAGTCAAAGTAAAACAGCAATGCTTTAACAAGAAGCTCTATCTTCACTGCAGCTTGACAATTTCAACTTCAGAGTTGAATTTAAATGTTAATGTTAAATAGAGAAGATGAACAACAATATCTGAACAATAAAACAAAAGGTTAAAACACAAGTTCATCTCACAATTATGATAAACTTCATTAGTAATGGCACTATACAGCACTTTATACACAACAAGAAAATTAAACAACATTGAAATGTCAACATTTAATAATCAGATGAGGTCAAGGGTCTAAACCCAACTTTGCTAGAATTGGAAACTGGAGAACCATACAAAAACTCGAACTAGGATATGAGCCAAGGAAAAGAAAAGGATTGCTCAAGAAACATAACTTTTTCTAGAAGTCAGTGACCTCCAAGATATATTAACTAACATAGAGGCATAATTTTCAATGCTGTAATTCTCATTTTGGTAATCAATACTGTTAAGTAAGATTGTTCATTTTAGTCACCCTTGAAATCTCCAAAAATCTTGTAGTTTTGAATGATGCTGGAAAGTGTAAATTCTCCTTAACGTTTGGAACTTATAAAAGAAAAAACAATGACATGGGATGCAAGGATGTCCAAGACAAAGCCCTCTGGAATCAAAATTTGGGGTATTGAATAAACCAAAACCTTCCTTCCATTAAATAAGGACATGAAAAGGGCACGGAAAAAGTTAGTAAAGTTTAATCTTCAAAAAATTTGACTCCAGAATATTATAGTACTTACAAGCTGCAAGTATTCTGATTAAAGTTCATTATGTCTTAAAATCCATACCTGCTAAATTGGGGAACAAGCATTGGTTGCTTGTGCCAGTTTGTTGTGGTTAAGTTCTTCGACAAGTAATACTCAGCAAGAATAGGGTCATTGTTTCCAGCTGGTGTGGCACTTCCAGTGAGTAAAACTGGAGAATGTAGGTAATTTTTTACCTTGGAACAAGAGACAGCATCTCCTACAAAGTCAATTACTGACTTTGGGACATCAAATCTACCACTTGGATAAACAACAGGAACATAATACTGCAAATCCATGACATAATTTAGTTCTTGACTTCCTGCCAAGTCTGAGAGTAAAGATAGATCATGTCTGTGTCTTTGTAAGTCACTTGATCTGGACAGAAGATATTGAACAATTTTCTGATGTCTCGTACACCAATCAGTCATTCCAGGGCTCAATTGTACTGAGTCACAGAAACTCTCTGCTACATGGAAAAGGGAATTAGTAAAGATACTATCACAATTGCTATGAGTTATGCTTCATTAATTCACAAAGAAAAAGTGGATGACTCAAATCATTATGCCACATCATCCCATCAGATATCGCCACAAAAACTTGTACTAAAGTGATCCCACCATGTGGCTATTATAACAATGAAGTACTGATGGTCTCTGATAACAAGTTTTCATCTGAAAGGGGCTATGCCCCTAAACTTGTTAGATATGAATATTTCTTAAGCTTTTCTTAAAGCATAATTATAATCCATTCTGCAGTATGCACCACAGGGTGGTAGATAGTATATTCTAAAATGATATTGAGACTAGGTCATCCTACAAGCAACCAGTGAGCTGTAAACCTGGGATATCAAGGAGAACAGGCCTTCTAATGGCTAAGTCAATCTTGGGAAGTTGGTTATCATGGAATCTATGCTCTTGAATCCTTGGTGCCTCCTGCGGATGCAATATCGACATAGCAGAGTTCAATTGTGAAATATTCTGGTTCACATCCTGAGTTGATGGATAGCATTGACAATCCTGCATCAACCATACATGAGATTATCCATCATTAAACTATGATAAGTAAAAATGGGATTCAATAAAAACCAAAATAGGATGACATGGAGAACAATTTTAGCATGGACATGGTAGATTATCCATCATTAAACTATGATAAGTAAAAATGAGATTCAATAAAAACCAAAATAGGATGACATGGAGAACAATTTTAGCATGGACATGGTTAACTGGTGAGGAGAAATGAATTAAAATTTTCAACTAACGAATACAATTTAATGAATAGCATGCCCGATAAGTGCACAAAAAACACCGAATCAATAACTTAACCCATGCTAGAAAGCACAAAGATATGAATCGTTTAATTAAAAAATTAATAATAACCAACACGGGCGTTGCTTAAAACACTCTTGATTACGATTTACGAAGATTCAAAGAAAGTCTTACATCAATTTCATATCAAGTGGCTTCTCTTAGGTCTTGAACCAGCAATAACTTGGTTATCGGCCCAAGATCAGTCCACTGCACTCGGCAGAGCCCTTTCAGAAGTAACGGCATATTGGCCGACCTTTTTTTAAAAATATTTTTGGCCAAGTGATCTAAGACAGACCATTGACATAAACAAAACAACAAATAACCGGTAAGTTAATGAGGTAGGACATAATTCAAACACTAGAACAACCACGCAAGATATGTAGTTTGGTAGACTGCGGACAGGGACAATTATTAAATTCGAATAAACTTTCCTCCAATACCCAGATAACCAAACAAAGAAAACCAATTTCTCAACAAACACATACAACGACAGATCATTATCCCTCATCAATCTAGATATGATCGATAGATAGATACCTTGACAACCCTGTTCTGGTCTCGGAGAAACATGAGCCCAGGACGAGGAGGGCAGGCATGAGAAGCCATCAAACAAAACTTAAGCATCACCCCAGGGTAGAAAGAACCCAGTTTCGAAATCAAATCACCAAACCGAAATCTCTAATCTTCCTATGCGTTCGTATTTGTCATAAACCACATGAACTTGTCTACGTAAATCCCTCAAGACCCACGATTTTGAGTCCACCATATTATGAGTGGCAGTGACCAAAGGAAAAGAAGATTGGTTAAAAAATCAAGGTCGGATTGTTGCGACCCAATTTGATGATCGAGAATCTTCTTCTGGGGTATACCTTAGGTGCACACTTGTGGCTGAGAAAACTTCGTCGATGGTAGCGGACAAAAAAGGCCGCTGTTCTTGGCCTTTTGCTTATCCGGAGTTGGCGATTTTTTTTGTTCCTGCGCGTCGCGATTCAGTTTTCTGTTTATGCACTCCGTTTCTTGTTTGTGATTGATTTGTATGAACCGTTGATGGTCCTGACATATGATGGAGAGATGAAGTCAAGTGTAGACGGGAGAGAGTTAAAATTGATGAAGATGCACTAGATAAAGGATGGGTAAAGGGCTAAAGGCCCACCAGCGATGCTCACTCATGGCTTGACTTTCGATTAGGTTTTTGATTTGTTGCTTTCGATAATACTTATAATTATTAAAGGGGAATGAGAATAAGAATGAATATAGTGAGAAATAGAAATGGATATAATCATTATAATTATGGTGATTGGTTAAGATGAAGGATTGATCTTAATCAAATAAGTTTTAAAGTATCGAGAAATTAAACAATATTATTTTTGTTTATTATTTAATATAAATTTAACATAAATGAGTACAATAATTAAATAGTTAAGTTTTTTCCTAATAATTTAAATTTGTA
>JAOTAZ010000004.1:9521266-9547643 GCA_025629785.1 Erythroxylum oxycarpum
ATCAGTAAAACTCCAGAAATCATCAAAATACCAAAGTGTGTTCAGTGGAATAACACCAGTTCATATCCTTTAAGAACACACTCACTATACCCGTCTCAGCCTTTTCACTTAATCTCTCTCCATATATTTCAGATAGCTTCAAGTTTTGGTGGAGATGTAGAGCATGATCTTACGAATCCAATGGTTTAAGAATCAGGGCATTTGGAGGTCTAGAGAAGAAGTTATGGCTAAAATACTCCAACATGTTTATGCTCTCACTTGTAATGTATATGTCTCAGTGCGAATGCGATAACTTTTGCTACAAATGTTGGATTGACTTCGTTTTTGGACCATTGGAAAAAGGACATCTAGATCTATAACTTTCATAAAGACCTTAAGAGCCAATTCTATCGTCTAACTTCTGTATCGTCTCACTTTTTGCATCGTCTACTTTTCTTTCGTCTACTTTCTATCGTCTGCTTTCTATCGTCTGCTTTTCTTTCGTCTACTTTCTATCGTCTGCTTTCTATCGTCTGCTTTTCTTCCGTCTACTTTCTATCGTCTGCTTTCTATTGTCTACTTTTCTTCCGTCTGCTTTTTATCGTCTACTTTCTTCTGTCTGCTTTTTATCGTCTACTTTCTTCCGTCTGCTTTTTATCCTCTACTTTCTTCCGTCTGCTTTTTATCGTTTACTTTCTTCCCTCTGCTTTTCTGCCCTTGAATTTCTATCGTCTGCTTTTCTTCCCTTCACTTTCTATCATCCACTTTACTTTCCTTCACTTTTTGCATTTGTTTTTCTTCATTGAACATGTCCACTTGTAAGAATCATAAATTTTGACTCCAATCCAATGTCTAAATTTTTCATACAATATACCGTTAGAAAGATAAAAGAAAGATCTACAACTCTTCAAAAGGCAACTTTGCCAGAATCTATCTAAATTAGGTCCAGATTTCCTCCCAAAGTTGGAATGCGAATTTTCACTCAACTCTCAACCTCCTACACCCAGTTCTCAACTTCATGACAACTTTTGAGATTCTTAGGGACCAAACTGAAATTCGATGTCTTCATAAGAAATGTAGCCATACGTTTCTAGTTTAATCTAAATTAAGAATCGTCTCGTTTGGACAACTAGAGGAGAAGTTATGGCCAACAGACCGAAGCATACTTAGTGAACATTTTCCAGATCACTACCAATTTTATTTCTAAATCTTCCCTTATCATAACGCATACCAAGATCACCCTTTCTACTCTTTCTACTCCTCATTTTCAATAAAATCATATTTAATATCAATTATACCCAGAAATTGTCAATGAATGCATTTACCACTTTTTTATACGAAAACATTTCATATTTATATGCATATATGCTAACATGATACATGAACAAGAAAATACATTGTCTTAATTTCCCTTTGAGCTCACATGTACCAAAATTTCGGGTCTTAACCCTTAATACGGGGACGAGATATTACATTTCTCCCCCTTAATAAATTTTGTCCTCGAAATTTTCATTTGATTGATCAATACGGTAGAGGTGATACTTTGAAACAGTTGAGGAAAAAGGTGTAAATCTATGAATGATGAATATCAGAAGAATTTTGAGGATCTATAACCTTAATGTTAATTATGCCATTTAGATTTGGAGATTATGCAGTGTATAATGAAGTTTCACATCAGAAATTATGATACAATCTATTATAACAGTATAAAATGGTTTTTGGTATGCATAGAGACAATTAAGGTCTTATGAGTTGATTTTGATACATAGGTCAGAATTGCTATGAATGGAAATCTCTTTGAAGTCTTGGAGACATTAGATGTGCAAAGTCACTTTTGGAATGTACAAATTTTGTAACTTTGAGAAAATTATTGAGTTTGAAAGGAATGTAACAATGAGTTTCATACTGGTAGAGATAGTGTGTAATCTGACACATTGAATAGACAATTCGATAAAAAAAATAGTGCAAATTCAGATATTGAAGTTACTAAATCTAGTGTAATGAAGAGTGCAAAATGTTGAGTAGCATATGGGGCAAAAATGAAGGGGTACAAATTGTATTGACATTTAGATCAATTTTTCTAGATAGAAGTAAGAAAGCCTAAAAGCTAAGAATTCAGAATTGCGAGTCCCTTAGAGGAATTGAAAACGAATGTGAATTTTCGAGGGGAAATCGGAAGGATGATGATGGGTGGTAGAAATAAGAAGTATGCGTACCTGATAAGGATGACTGAACGAAGAGATTACTAGAGGATGCACAGATAACAACGTACCCTAGTCATCCTTGTAGGAATATGCAGAAATATTATTTAATTGCTAAGGATGTCGAGACAAGTGATTGAGTATTTGAATTGTCAACAAACTATTGGGAATGTGTTTAAAGCTTATATTTGGAGTTCATGGGAATATGAGATTGATGTATAACTCTCATTGATTTTGGGTATAACAATTGTTATCCTAGTGACATTATTAAAGTACTTTATGGGGCATTGTATAACAGAAAAGTGGTTTCTCATCCTTACATTGAAATGAAGAGGGCCTAAAATGGTATAAGGCCATAGTAAATGTGAGATACTATTAGTAAGACTATGGAGGCAGAGAAGTAGAGAGCTTCAGCTGAGGAGAAGAAGAATAACAGAGAGGTGAAGTAGTGTGAGCATTTGATCATCTAGGTGAGGATTAACTAAAAGTAGAAGGTGAGAGCCAATGCAGAAAGCTTGAGAGTGATAGGAGACTACAACAACTACCTCATCCGAACACTTTGTTTGCTCATTTTGTTCTGTATTTGTTGCATTATTTCTCTGTTGCTTTACTGGACTCACTACTGTTTTTAACTTTTGATTGTTCATTTGGTTATTCACTTGGTTTATTACTTTAATACTTCTCTTATACTGATAAAGATGAGATTGAAGTATATGAAGATGATGAATCTGGTTTATTCCATGATGGGTTGATTCTTTTTCTTGAAAATTAATGTAGCTAGTTTAGTTGATTATGCATAATGAAGGGACTATTTTATAGTCTTATTAATTGCTCTAGTTTCTGAGTTTATTAGATGTTATAAGATGATCAAACTTTACATCATTTTAGTATTAAATGAAGGATCGAGAGAAGAAGTTTAATATAGAATAAGAAAATATAGACACTTAAGTTATGAATTATAAATATTAACTTAAGTGGGACAATTGTTAGTTGGGTTTAATAATTAATTTGGATGATAAACTTGTCGAATACGGAAGTTAGATTAGTTTGTTATTTGAATTGATTCTAAAATTCAGCTATTAATTTTAGTAAGATAGTTATCCAATCATTTCTCCTTAATTATACATAGAAGATTAAATTAGACAAATTAATTCTCAAGAGTTTCCACATCGATTAATCAATTTGTTTTTTTAGTTAAATTAGTTCACTTTTTAGTCTAATTGCGTAATTTTCTTTATTGCCTTTACTCAACAAATTGGGATAGAACATTTAGGATTGCATTTGTTTTTTTTTTATTCAAGAATAATTTGAGTAGACTAGTTTCACCTTTATAGGAGACAACCCTGGTTAATCATCTATAACAACCTTGTATACTTGCGAATAGGATAATCTAGGTATTTTTAGAACTTATTTTGTGATAACAAGTTTTTAATGCCATTGTCGGGGAGGTGTTTAGTGTTTACACTTAATTTAATTTTTAGTGCTTTATTGATTGTTTTGTCTATTCATGCATATATGTTTCTTGTGTTATTTCATTGAGTTGTTTTAACATTTTCTTTAGTAATTTAGTGTTGTCTTTATTTTGTTTATGCGAGGAATGAGATCTTAGGAAAGTGAACTCGTCTCCTTTATTGATAACGTGCATTGGATAAAAGGATCTTAAGGGGACTTTGAAGACAATCTTGAGGGACCCAAGCTTGAGGATCAAGAGATGGATGAAAAGTATCTAGTAATGGAGTATGCTAGACCAATAATTGGTACTGCCACTTCAGGCATACGTTTGGGAGAGGCAGCTAGAAACTATGAATTGAAAAGCATTCACTTCAACATACTACCATCATTTTATGGGGTTCCTAATGAAGACTCCTTAAACTCTATTCCATAATTCTATTCCACTCTCTAGACATTCCCTTTGGATGGCCTAAATGAAGATCAACTCAAGATAAGGTGCTTCCCATACACATTGAAAGATAGGGCCAATGCATGGTTAATGGCCCTTCCATTTGATTCATTAACTACATGGGAGAAAGTGTATAATAAATCCATGGGAAATTCTATTCCCATCACAAGACTTCTGAGTTACGGACAAAGATGTAGCAACCTCTACTCAGATGGAGGGAGAGCCATTCCATGAGGCATGGGAACGCTTCAAAATTTTGCTAATACAGTGTTCACACCATCATTTTCCATTTCACATGTAAAACCAGTTCTTTTATGATGAATTGACACAATAATGTCATTACATGGTGGAAAATATAGCAGGAGGAGTTGTAAGAGAGAAGATTACCGAAGAAACATATGAAATCTTTAAAATTTTGGGAGTCAATTCTCAACAAAAGAGAGTGAGAGGGAGAAGAGTTGGAGTTCATGAAATGAGTTCAAATCAAGAAATAGCTATGCAATGGGCTAAGTTGAGAAAGCATGTAAAAATGTTAACTATGAGGCTACCCTAAAATGTTCCAAATTAAAAGTTATGTGGTATATATGGAACTTATAGTTATAAAGCTAATATTTGTTTGTATTCTTTTGAATCTTTTACAGGTGCGGAAGAATAAGCGAACTCACTTGATGGTTTTCAACCAAAGGTGCGAAATGATTCGTATTCGAACATCTACAACCCTGGTTGGAGAAACAATCTCAATTTTTTATGGAGGACCAACAATCCACTAGTGCAACCCCAATCATAATTCGGAATTTTCAGGTAAAAAACCAGTTTTAGGGGCAATCGTCAAATTAAAATATATCAAGTAAGCTTTCTTTAGAGGAAAATCTAAATGTGTTTAATCAGGTAACAACTTAGAATCAAGATATGAATAATAAGAGATTCGACTCTTTGGAAGCATCTGTAAGGAGGATTGAGACTCAAGTAGGGCAACCCATTACTCAAATGTATAACAACCAAACAGGGAAGTTGCCCACTTAACTCGAGCAAGCCCAAGCACTTACTATTCTTAGCAGCAGTTACTATTCATGGACATATTTTAACCAATTTAAGATATCAGTTCATAAAATTTATAATCATGATTATAATAAGATTAAAGAAATCAATTACATATTCATTATACCCATCCCTATACTTGAAGTTATACGTTGTCCTCAATGTACATAATATAAACGTGTATAATGAGTGAGAGCGTTGAGTTGGTACTTTCTTGAATTTGACAATTTCTTAATTTGGATTCGTCCAATATGAGACTAAAATCCTTGCAAAATATAAAAGAAAAGGATACAAAGAAACAAAAGAAATAACATAATAGAAAATAAATCCTATACTAATATGAAAGCAAAAACAAAATAATATAGAAATTGAAACAAAATTAAAAGTAACTCATGGGTTGCCTTACATGCAACGCTTCTTTAACATCGATAGCTTGACGTAACTTGCATGTTTTCGTCATCTAGGGTATATGATCAATGGCTTGCTTCCACTCTTTTCTCCACAAAACAATTTTGTAGTCTATAAGCATGCCACCTTTTGCAAGATAATCGTTAGGATATAATTTATAAAATTAACAATCCAATTTGAAGCAAAAATGCCCTTATTAATGGTAAGCTGGTAATAAAATAAGGGATAATTAAACTCCTTAAATCATCAGCTAACTCAAACAGTTTGTCTTCGAGGAAGTGGGAACCCTCTTTACTTAAGGTTACTGCCAACACTTCATTAGTAGTTTCCTTACTTGGTTCCTCCGCCAGTTCTTCCTCAACCTCCTCTTTCCTTTATCCTCTCATCTTCTTTTTATTCTTGGACAGAGGTTTCTAGCTCATCTTCTTCAAGTACCTTCTGTCACTTCTCTACTTTAGCTTCTTAGATGGAGACTTCTTCTTTTTTTGGAAGTTTTTCTTTGAATATCATTCTATTTATGAAGCCAACCCTTACCTTGTCTTTGCTCTGCTTTGTTAATAAGATTAAATAGTATTTTGCATTATGCTTAAGATATTCAGGTGAAGAAATTCTTTCTTTGAATTTGTGTCGGCTAGCTTTAAGTTATGCAAGGTATTCCATTATGCTAATTGCAATGCTTCCTTTTTCTTCATCTTTTTCTTTAGGAAGTTCATCTTGGAATTTCCCTTCATTCATGAAACCAACCTTGTTCTTTTCTTTACTTTCAAATTCATGTCGACTAGCTTTCATCTCAGCAAGAACTTCCATTAATTTATCCCTACGACTTACTTCCTCGTTTTTTTATGATGGGAGCTCTTTTTTGCTACTAAGGGTGATTACTGTTTTGCATTTATTAGGATCTATTTCAGTAGCACTAGGAAAACTCTCTTGGATCTCTTTAGATAGTATCTTTGCTAGCTGATCCACCCGTTCACCAGATTTTGTATATCAGTGTTTGCTTCCTAATGCTTTATGATTGATTCTTGAATAAAGTCAATAATCATATCTTCGAAAGTTGGCTCATTAACTAGAGGCACTTGGTGATGTAAATATCCAGCTAAAGCGTAATTATTCCATCCATAAGTATAACAGTTGTTCCACTCTAAATTGTATCTGTTCTATTAAATTGCAGCATGAGGTTGATACATGCTCTGTCACTCCCATATATGTGTTGGTGCTAGAAGTTCATGATCGTAGTGATAACTGCCACCAATGTCACGACATGACCTAAATATATATTGAGCCTCTAAAAAAATGTGATGAAACCCATCTCCTAGATAGTGATGCCATAATTTGCAAAGACATATTCTGACTCCCATAGAAGTACTATTCACTCCATCCTTCCATTGTGTGTTATGGCTATGACATTAAATCTCAATTCCTAAAATAAACCACCATACACTGTTAGTGTAGAAAAGTTCAAAAGACAATAAAATAAAATAAAATAAAACTTGATTGACTTATTTTATGACGGTAAATATTTTAACAACCGTAAGTGCACAGAGTAGATGTATCTAGTACTAACAAGTATGGGTCGATCCTACAAAGACAATAAATATTAGGAATTATATCTAACGTAAGGATTGATTTTAGGAGTTTAATGAAAAGAAACTAAACTAAGGCAAGTAAAATAAAATAGATAACGAAATTAAACAAAGAATTGAGAAAGCACTTAGGAAATTATCAATATCAAGAATTAATGTCTAAGTTTCGAATTGCCCTAAACTTGTAACAGATTGATCTTTTATTATGCAAGTTTTTGTTGATTTATTAGACCGTTGAGACTCCTATGGTATATTAATAGCTGACCTTGAGTTTACTAACAACTAATCCTATGGTATCCAACCAAATTACTTAGGTTAAAGTTTATACGATTACATTATCAATTTATGAGTCCCTCTATCAGGTTTGACCATAATCTAGAAGATCTATGTCATCCTATCTCTAGGGTTGCAATTAACTCCTTCCAATTATGATAAAGCTATTCAAACATAGGACCTCTCAATTTTTACATAAGAAAACATATTTTGATCTAATTTTAGAGTTTATTAGAATATAAATAAAAAATGTAATTTGATCACAATAATCAACCAAACCAATTGCATTAATAAAAATAATCAAAACATATTAAAATATTATCATAAGGTTCATCTACCCTAAATACTAATAAGACGTTTAGTTACACATGATCAAACATGAAATCAAGCATACATGGAAAGAAAAACGAATTAAAAACAGCAAAATCATAATTATAAATCTCCTTTATTGTCTTTTGTCAAATTTTCTCTCAATGTAGACGCTTGATCTTGTATTCCAATGGGCATTCGATGAACTCGTGTTTTTCGCTTCTCTGGACCAAAATCACCCCTTAAGAATGACCTCCACATCTAGAATCGCCTCCTAACATCTGCTCGCTCTCCCCTCAAGTCTCTGTTTATGTCTTTAAATATAGAATTCTAGGGTTTTGGCTAATGCACAATCTAGTGCGTGGTTGTGCATCAGATCGTGCATAACTAGAATTCTCAGAATATCACAAAAGTGCACGACCTCAAAGAAGTGCACAAGTAGATTCATGGTCATGCATCCATTCTACACATAAAATCTTCGTTTTATGTCATGTTTTCATCCAAGTTCTTCTCCTTTAATTTTAGGAAGGATATTATAACCTATAAGCATACTTGGTGTTAATTAAGTACCAAATATACAACAAAAGTAGAAAGTAACAAGCAAAATACATCACAAATGGGTGTAAAAATATAGTCAAATATTCGTCTATTAAAAATTACCTACTAGTATGAGTTGATCCTATAAGGACTATGATTACTAGTATTAATTGTCATTCTATTATCTAATCTAATTAAACATGTGATTAAATTAAAAAGGAAGCTAAACTAATTTAAACAATAAATAAGAGTTAATCATCCAAGTCAATAGATAAGGACAAAAAATAAGTATATATATAAGACTTAGATGTAGAATCCTTATTCTTAAGTTGATTGGTTGAAATATTTATGTAATCAAAACTCTTAATAATGTATTAAATTATTTTTTGAATTTGCTTGAAAGGTTCTATTTTAACTCAGACAGATCTCACAATTCTCTCTTAAGCAACTCACACTTATTCCTCTTTATATATGTTGTGATCTATCCATACATTTTATCTCTCAAATCTCAATTACGTGAATCAAATAATTGAATCTTTAACTTTCATTTCTTTAATTTAACTAATTACAAGATCACAGATAAATATTTATAAAATTAAAATATTTTATTAAACCAAATATTAAATAAAAAATAATTATATGGTTCGCAATAGATAAATATATATCCTAATTTATTTCATCATAAAATAAAGATAATTTACAAAGAATAATAAAAAAATGTGAGATAAGAATGGGATCATAGTTCTTGAATCTTGATCCTTCTTAATTGATCTTGATGGAATACTACTTTCCTCTAAAATTGTTTCTCTTTAATGTGCTCTATAGTCTCCTTAGCCTTAAGATTGACTTTTGGTCCTTGCAAATATCTCTATCCCTTCGGTCTTATATTTTTTCCTTTTTTATTTCATAAACTAAGGTTTTATATATTATGAGTCTAATATGACTTTGTATTTGTCTCGTGTTGCTATATGTCCCTCTCGACTTCTTTTTCACTAAAATTTGTATCAACATAAGCCTAGCAAAGTCCTTTATTGGTCTAACATGGCCCTATGTCGGTCTTATGTTGCTTTGACAAGGAAAAAAAGAGAAGAAACATAGTGAAAAAATATTGAACATAGGCTAAACGTAAGGTCGTTGAACATGGGCTAAACATAAGGACTACATCGTGCCATATTAGTCCTTCACTTTAGAACATAATCCTTTGTTGGTCCTTTATTCTATAAGACTCCCTTATGTTGGCCCCTTATATAATATCCAGTTTTTCGGAACATGCTTAGACTTTAACCCTAGATTAAGTATTGCATATACATGCATAACATTAGCATTCATACACGAATTGATATTAGAACACATTACAAAGATAGCATATGCACTCAATTGAGTTATTATGGGATATGAAAAATGTTAAGTGATCATGATGTGAATTATGAATTAATATATCTTGAATTTCGGTATGATTGGATTTCAATTAGTAAATTGGAATTAATGTTATGGATTAGGGAATTGATGGATTAAAATGTATGATTAGATTAGGACAAATGCCAAGTAGTAGGTTAAATTGATACATGAAAAATTTGGATGATTTGGCCTAAAATTGAGTGACATTTGGCATAGTTAAAATTGGTGACAAATGGAATAGTAATTAATTGACAAGTGGACCAATTATTGTGTGACATGTGGATTAATTATAATGAGACATATGGACTGATTAATTGGTGACATATGGCAGCATATATACTTGATACATGTTGAACATGTCGTTAGACATATGGCTATTCCATTAGATGACACCTAACACCTTAGGTGTACATTCAGCAGGAGCAAATTTGGTTAAGCTCATTCTTGTTCTTTCTTCTCTCACTCACACCACTGAAACTCTTTTCTTTAATCTCCTTGAACTTTCTTATGGTTATGCCTATTTGTTGCACAAATAATCCATGTTTTAGCCTAAAAAAATGAAGTGAAAGATTAGCTTGAATTTGCCTTACTAAACCTAGCCGAAATCCATCTAAGTTTAACCTTGAATGTGTGATGTTTCTACATACTTGGAGTACTGGATTGGTTTGATCCTTTAAGCTGGGATTGGAGTTAAACATGTAATTAAATTATTAGTGTTTATAGCATGTTATGATAGAGAATTGATAATGATGAATTAGGATGAATTCCTTATGATGTTAATGATTGATTGTGCTGGAATATGTTAGCTGTACGATTTTCGCTAAACATGCATCGATAGTTTAGTCATAACTTGATTTGTAGATATCAAAATGGGATGATTTTAAGTTTATATTAAACTAGAGACATATACCTACCCATTTTAATTTTATATTAAACTAGATACATATAGCAATATGTTTTATGAAGGAATATAATTTTAATTCTATCTTTAAGAGTTTCAAAATTTGTCTTAAAGTTGATTTTTTTATATTCTGTCTTGGTTTGAGAATAATCTGTAGAATTTTCGGTATAAATTGTAGAATACTGAACCAAACTGCATGAAATTGGTGTCATTAAACTTAATAAAATGTAAATATTTTTTCAGAAGAATGTATTCCCTAAATACTTCATTATACTTGTTAAAATAGTCATAATACTGTTTAAAGAAAAACTAGAATGATGCTTGAATAACAGGTAGTGCACAATCATACACAAGCAGAATCATGAAAAAGGATTATCAATTGGTGGTTTCACAAGCATGATTGTGATAGAGGATGATCAATTGGAAGTGAATGATCGTGCACAAGCACGATTATGATAGTGAAGGTGCACTGCTGTTTGCTAGCTTTGAACACCCTTCACTCTTTTGACTATAACTTCTTCTTCGGATCTGTGATTGACTTGAAATTTGAACCCCAAGCTCCTCATACATTTTACTTCGTCTCCACCAAAATTCATTTTCACCTAAAGTCACTAGGATATTATTGGTGATGATTGATTGATGATGTTATAAAAATCAAGTGTATTGAGCTATGAATCTTATTGTATGATTGAGTGATGAACTTAGAATAAATTTGTATTATTGAAGTGTAAACCTAAGTTAAAATTTTACATATATGAGTTTTTAAGTATGAATGATCTGAGTTGAGTTATGAATATAGTTATTGCGTATGCGTTGAACATGACTTTTGTATATTTGTGCACAAATGAATAAGTATTTGATTGATCGATTTTGTAATGTAAATTATGTGTGAATTGTATGATTTTAGACGCTCAAGTCGGACGCCATTTAGACATTGTCAAACCATCTAGGCAATATTATAATTGGAGCATACTATGAGTCAACCTAGATAATCTTCCTAGGATTGATTTATTCTGTTTAACTTCCAATTATTAAACTATTTATGATTTGTTTGTGAATTCTTGATTTTAATGGTTCAAGGAGTTTGATATTTGGGAATGTATTGGAAGTGATCCATTTGTATCTAAATTCTGAATGATATTTGTATACTCAATGAAAGTTGAATGTCGGATTAAGGTCCGATGAATATGAGACTCTGTCTGTCCATTAAAAGTGAATGTTATATATGACATATTCTATTATTTGATGCATTTTATAAAATGCATGTTCAAATAAAGGCATAGTGATCAGAGTAGCCAGTCTAAAAAAGCTTTAATCTCAAAATTCTACACTTAGAGATTTGCTCCATAATTTCTGTATTTGACTGAGCCCAGTGGGCCAGTATCTATATTTGTATCTGAAATACTCTCGGTCACAACAAATAATAACAAATATAGAGTTTCATATGCATCTGCATTTGTATACTTATGATTATGAAATATATGATCATGAAATCTTTTCTGAAATTGTGATGATAAAGTGATATGCCATGATAATGTGTTTGATTGGGTTATTTAAGTTTTGAAAGAATGTCTATGAAATTGGTTAGTTGTGTGATAATTGTTTATTTGAACTGAGTTAGATCATTAATGATGGTTCACTCATTGAGTTCGCAAAACTCATCAAAAATTGTAACGTAACTTTTCAGGTGCAAGACAGGAGACCAAGTTCTTAAGATTGTCTAGAGGAACATTTTGGATTAAGTTATAACTTAAAGGTCTGTCAGCTAACATCAAAGGAGTTATAGACTGTATTTTTTGTTTCTTTGACATCTAGAACTTTTGTATAAAGGATTGTAAATATTTGTTTCAATGACTACAATGTAAACTTTTGTTAATGAATGAAATGAAGTGTTGAGGTTTTAAGTATTGTATATTCTTTATTATGCCATTTAAGAGACTATGTTTGCTCTAACATACTATTGTCATAGGATACGTACTTGAATGTCCTTTGGATGTTCGGGTATATACTCTATGGTAGTGGGGTGTTACACCCTGTTAGTCTTTTGTTTTAATTCCTTCCTTTAAAATCATCCTAAGATCATTTTAAATAACTCAAACTTGCATGGATTTATTCTTTCTTCATTGGAGAGATAAAAAGAGACCTGTAAACAAAATATAAACCAAATTAAGTATTAAATTCCTTATAAATCTTTAAAACATAAGCTAAACATTCTTTAAATAAAGCTAAAAATATAGTGAAATTATCTCTATTTACTTAATAAGTTTGATTAGGTTAACCTATGCATCAAGAGGTGGTAGTTACCTAGTTAAGTATACCTTTGTACCTCAAGAAGGGGTATAGAAAATAAATCTTATTTAATAATTAGAATCCCACATAAGTGAATTACAAATCCCTTGCATTAATTTAGTAAACTTTTTTATTTGGTTTATCTATCTTGTTTGCCTTAGTTTAGCAATTAAATCCCTTTAAATCAATTCTTCACTTTATTTTGTTTATTTGTTTAACTGAGATTAATAGATTTAATGACTAATTCTTATGGGATCGATACTTTAATCTTAATAAGCTATCTATAAGTGACTTTGTACACTTATAGATAAAATGTAGATTAAATTTTTAGCATCATTTTTAAAGAACTATGATTTCATTTTTTAAATCTTGGTTTATTTTTTTATTTTATTTTACTTTTGATTTCAGTAATGTATTTCAAGTAATTGATGCAAGATAGGGGATTCAATATTGATAGCTTTGGTAATTACGAAAAAAAAGTGGTAGATTTGATTCTATACTTTAATTTGATATTCAAATTGAAAAAACTTGAATAAATAATAGAGTGAAAATGAGAGAAGTGATGGTTATGCTTCAAGAGGATACAGATAATGGTATGAAGCAAAAATATCTAGATGATGTTTATAAGGAACATCTAATTGCTAGTGATTAATTGTAGTCTCTCATGTATTAGATTGAGTCAAAGGGCGGGAAAATATAAGTTGAAGCAAGTTCACTACATTTAGTACCAACCTTTAATGGATCACTTAGTGAAGATATGATCATATTTTTAAGAGAGTTTTATTTAGTGATCTAAAAACTTCCATTTAATGGCCTCACAAAATATAAGCTTTGAATAATGTGTTTCCCATACTATATAAGAGATTAAGTTAGTATATGGTTGATTAGGGCTCGTTTACGATGAATTCACATTGGGATTTTTCTTCCCATATAAAACCACCGAGTTGAGAAGATAGGCGCAAAGCTTACACAAAAGAAAGGGGAAGTTTTCTATGAAACTTGGAAATGATATAAAGCTCTGCTTAGCTAGTTCCTAATTACCAATATTCGCTGCAACTGGTAATGCAATTCTTCTACGATGACATTACTTCAACATATTAGGATTTCATTAATACAATTACATAAGGGACTATCTATATAAAAACTGATAAAAATTTAAAAAAAATTATTGAAACTTGGGTAAGGAATTTTTCAACCAAAGTGGTAAGGGGAAAACCAAAATCACCTTGTTATGATGTTAAGCCCTTTTCAAATTTAGCTTAAAAAATGATTGATCTTTTGAATTAGATAAAGATGCTTATAAGCTGAAAAATGGAAAATATATAGGTGTGTTACATAAAGTTTTGATCAAGAATGAGGACAACTTCAACAAATTTTTAAAAATCTTAAAGAAATTGATCATCAACATACCATTCGCTAAAGGATTAGCTCATTATCTAACTATATTAAGTTTTTAAAGGAGATCCCCTCTAATAAAAATAAATTAAAGGATCATGTTTGTTGCACCCCACTCTTATAGTGCATATCCCTGAACATGCCGATGATATTCAAGAATACTTTACGAGAGTAGCATGCTAGAACAGTCAGTCAATCATAACAATTAAAAACCTTTCACGCATCACATACATATTTCAGAAAACCACCAATCAAATTGGGCCCCTTTTTCTTATAAACATCATAATCATAATTATTATTACACTCATTGATCAATCTCATTTATAGACATTTCTAATTTGGAAAGTCATTACAAAACAAAATTTTTTAGATACATGTGGTACAATAATTGTATAATACATTCTTTAATACAAATATCATAGAAAAATCTATGCAAATGCGGACTAATCCTGACCTCTATCTTTTATCTGAATGCGGTGGCTAGACTCCAATTTATCTAATAGGAGATGTTCTCTAAGCCTAAAAAATGTTGAAAATTTTGGGTTAAGTTTTGCGAACTCAGTGAATGGACCATCCTCGATAGCTCACTCAATCATATAACACATCAATTCATATACTCATAAAATTCACATCACTTTATCAATTCAACATGTTGAGTCAAATATATTTCATATTCACCTAAATCATATTTCACAATCAGAAATCATTCAAACTATTTATTTTAACCATTTAAATCATACATATCATATGCATATGCAATGCTCATAAGAATCGCTTTCAATTGTTATTGTTGTGACCAAGTGCTTTTTTACTGGCCCATATCCCTTGTAGATACTGGGCTTGTTTTAATATTATCACAAATCCCTTGTGGATACCAGGCACATTAACAACTAAGCTTGTGGCTCTTGTGTATATTCCAAGCTTTAAGCTCTTTCAAACTGGTCATTCTGGTCACAACTATCTTTATATTATCATGCATTCATGTAATTAAATGCTTCAAACCACATTAGATCAATCAGTCACTTTAAACATTCACTTTCACATGTCATCGGACCTAAGTCTGGCATTCAACATTTATGTTGAGAATCACTTATTCATTCAAATTCACATTTAAGGAGCACTTTCAATGAATTTTTCATTGAACGCCTCGGACATTTGTTGTCCGAAATCAACACATTCATATCAATCATATCAGTAGTAATTCAATAAAGAAATTTAGAACAAAACAAATAATGAAAGTGAGACCAATTAGGTCGACTCATTGTATGCTTCAGATTAACAGTTGCTTCCTTGATTCGGAAATGTCTGGATGCAGACGTTCTATCTGTATATCATCATTATGCAATACACATGTTGCACACACATTATTAATTTCATAATCATATAAACATTCAATTGTACACATATGTATAGGTGTAATGTATAATGCTTGCTCAATTTGACTATTCCGGGTACATTTCCTTAATCACGTCTCTTGTTCATTCAAACCTTATCATTTGTATATGTCTAGCTTATTCTTAGGTTTACACCTCAAGAACACTTGGTTATTCTAATATCATAATTCAATTACTCGTCATTTCTTTTCTAGCATTATATGCTCTCATAATATTCAATTCTCATTCGCCTTTATTTGATACACATTAGTCATCTCCTTTGAATCATAACTACAATCATATGAACATCTTCATTCCCATTATACTTATGCCTTTGGTACTTTGATATCAACAATTCATTTACTAAGTTATAACCTTAATTGTCACTTCATACATATCACACATATAGTCAATTAATCCAAGCACCATTCTAGGTTCAATTCAAGCTTCATTCAAGCCTAAATTAAGGCCAATTGGCCAGTGAATGTCCATTGGGCAGACTTTATGTCCGCTGGGTCAACCTTCTCAGGTTTTCCAGCTTTCCAGCTTCGCTCATGTTTGTTTTGAAGGGACATCATGTCCGCTGGGCAGACCTTCACGAGTCACTTACAGAAATGTGAAAATTTAACCCTTTAGATAGAAAAATCTCTCATCAGGATCTTTATAGAAGTTGTAGAACTCGAAGTCCTCTTCAAAAGCATACTTAAATGATCTCAATTCGACCTCTACAGCAAAAGTTATGCTTCTTGCCCCAAAATCTATCCAATTGCATCCATATTTTCCATATTTCCAACTCTTTACTTACTACATTTGACACCTTATGCTGGTCTATCATTTATAGTTTAATTACTCATCAGTTCCCTATCATGCTTAACTCTATTTCAGCTCAATATCATCCATAAACAAGTTATAGTTTATGATTGATCATGAACACTAAAAATAGAACATATACATATAGACATTGATTATCATCTTTCTGCACATGTTCAACTTCATTTCCACATTCATTTCACTTCTAACTATCACCTTAATTCTTCCCATTTTAAGACACTACATTACTTCCTTTCTTTAGCTCTAGACTCATTTTAGTTCATCTTTAAAGCACCAAAAGAAATCCACATTAATACACTAAGAAAACAACACATAAAACTCATTATCTATCAAATTTTTCTGCACTATTTCCTACACCATCTTTAATAATCTTTCTATTTCAAACTCATTTATACAATAACTTATGAAATATTGATCATCATAAACATGAAAACAAGACATCAATGTATTCATTTCTTTACCCACGTTCCAACATATATATAACACCATTTACTCTATTAATCCAACATTATATCATTCCATAATCTATTACCTATCAAAATACAAAAGCAAGACATGGATACGTTCATTGTTCACCCACGTTACACATATATTTTCAATATCTTTTTCATGATTATCCCTCCTTATAAACTACCATCAAATATGCTTCATTTAACAAAGTCATGAAGATTAATATGTTATTTACTTGATTTACCCAAAGCTTCTTCTAGAATCATCAAATAACCTTAGCCTCCAAGCATTATATGATCATCATTATTGAAGGAGAAATAGGCTGTGTTTTCTTTGTAACAAGAAGGGATAGTAAGGATCTTAAAGTGGTAGTGTAGGATTTTGACAAAATCAACATGAGAGAGTTGAGTTGAGTTTCGTGAGATGAAGAGATAAAAATAAATGAAGAAGATGAAAACAAGTGATAAAAGTAGAAGTGAAAGACAAGGATGTTGGTCTTTCAAAGAATAAAATATGGCGAGTGGTCACTTGCCTCTTAGTCATTTTATTATAGTCTCCATTTGATTACCTTTTAATAACTAGCCTATTTGTCTCCAAATTTTATTCTAATTGTCTCTTAATTTTCTATTACATTTGTCATTAAATCTTAATGTCACTTATCAATAATTTTTACTGTCATTTAACATTTATTTCTACTATCATTTATCAATTGATTATTTTTCTGAATTTAAATATATAAATAAATGCAAACAACCCCAACTATTTCTCTTTTCCTTTTTAGTACTAATAAATTTTATTTTTCAAATTAAATCTCTTATATAAAATATCGTAAAAATTTCAATTAAAAAAAAAAACCTTGCAAGCTCAGAGGGTTTTTATGGTTCGGTACTGTAAGCCCCTGATCATCGACGCTTCCAAGTACCACCTCCACCGTTGATTCTATGGATGTTGAAGCTCAACCGCCAACAAAAGCCCCAGCTACAAGGTCCTCTCTTTTCATCTTCAATGCCTCCTGTTTCATTTTCGAAAACTTTTCTTGATTTTATGTTTGTTCATAGAATTAGTCATTCAGTTAGAGGTTTAGAACTATGTCTGATCAAGTCAGGAATGTTGTTCTATCGCTGTTTTTAAAGATGTTGTTCATGGGCAACTCGCTTTTTTGCGATTATTTCTTTTTTTTTTTCTTGCGTATTGAATTTCCTTTCTTTTTCAGGCACAAATGCTCTGCCTGCTACAAGCAATTTACGAAAAAGGAACACCTTGTTGAGCACATGAAGATCTCATACCACTCGCCTCATCAACCTCAATGCGGGGTCTGCAGGAAACACTGCAAATCTTTTGAATCTCTGAGGGAACATCTAAATGGTATCATGCTATTTTGGTGCTCATTTATTCGATAATAAGTTTCTTATCTTGGGAATTTCTTATATGTCAGGGAAATTGGCAAAAGCAAGTTGTTCAACCGTTTATTCTCACCGGGGGTGCAATCTCTGCTTAAAGTGTTTTGAGAGCCCCACTTCTCTTAGCAATCACAGAGGACTTTGCTGCCTATCTGCACCCGGTTCTTTGGTGAGTAGATTAGTGACGTTTTAAGTATCCTAGTTAAATGTTGATAAACTGTTATTATTTGTTCAGGAAATGTTTTACTTCATAGAAATTCATAACTGAAAGAACTTTTACCAACAGCTATTGGGGGCATCTCCTTTTCTTTTCTTTTTCTTGGTTCACTGCAGGCAACAAAGATGCTAAATGGTAGAGAAGTGAGAAATGATTCACAATTGCTTAACATAAAGTATACAGGCGAGGGTACTCAAGCAGTTGCTATTGACTGTGAAATGGTTGGCGGTGGAAGTGATGGATCAGTTGACCTTTGTGCGAGGGTGTGCTTAGTTGATGAAGATGAAAATGTAATTCTTTGTACCTATGTTCAACCTCAGAGTCCTATCACAAATTACAGGTATTTTGCAGTCTTTGTTACTTCCCTTTTCTTTAGAGGACATAGGTGGAAAGAAAAAAGATCATACTAGGAATAGTCTTGTCTTAATTCACCTGTTGCAATTTCTTTTCAGATATGAAATAACTGGGCTGACTGCAGAACATCTAAAAGATGCCGTGCCAGTCAAGCAAGTGCAAAATAAAATTTTAGAGATTTTGTACGCTAGAGAATTTGTTGGAAGGCAACAGCCAGCGGACACAAAGGCTAGGCTTCTTGTGGGTCATGACCTGAAGCATGATTTGGATTGCTTGAGAATGGATTATCCCCGTCATCTCTTAAGGTACGTTAAAATTATTTAAATGGTTATGCATGCTTATATGAGTTATAGCATTTTGTTATTTATATGAGTATAATTAAGGTAAATATATGATATCTCATGTTTATCCTCCCTTGGTGATTCAGCTTTTCTGCTGTTTGGACAAAGTGAATATGAGGCTGCAGTAATTAAGAACACAAAAAGAAATATAGCTAGGGCTTTGTTGGATTCTTCAATCGTGAAGATATCTATTTTGTTTCAGCTGAACTAAGAGAATAACATCAACAGGAAATATGGGAGAAGGCAAAGTGAAGATCGTTAGAGCAGCAAGATGCAGAAATAAAGGATAGGAAAATACTTCTCTATTCCTTTCTCAAATTTGGGAGGCACAGTAGCTACATCAAATATTTGAAGAATCCGAATAAAACTAAAACTGTTTAATAAGAAAATAGACTAACAATTTAGCAAAAAGGAAAAGCACCAACTCCTAAATTGGTGCACAGCATACGCATGCCTCCTATCCTGGTACTGTATCGGTCCCAACAGGTTACTAATGGCAACACTGCTTGATGCTGATTTTTCAGTGTAATTTTGATGTGCCATGAAAGCTCATTTTGTGCGCAGTGGTTGGTTTTGCAATGCAAAATCAAGAGTTAATTTCTTCTTATGTTATTTCCCTATGACATCCTACCTTCCTACCTGTTTTATTTGAAATCCTTAAGTGGCTCCTTTGAGATTATTAAATTGGTTGAATGTTGCTTTTGCAGGGATACAGCAAAATATCGTCCCTTGATGAAAACTAATCTTGTTAGCCACTCACTCAAGTATCTCATTCGAACATATCTAGGGCAAGTTTCTTGTATCTGATCTGGTTAATTGGCTCATGTGATATGGAATTGTTAAGCAAATATTTTAGCTACGTTATATCCTTTCTGAGAAGGTTTGTGGCTTCATGTTATGGTAGTAGTAGGCAGAAGTGTTTGTAATCTGGAGATCTTTTTATTTGCAGTCAAATGCTTGGAGTTGGGGACCAAAATAGTAATAATTCTGGTTATTTTTTTATTAGGGAAGCTTTACTAAGCCTACATCATTTAGTAGCTTACGGTAGAGATGCTTAAGATTTTGCAGTTCCCATATTTATCAAAATTATAAAATTGTATTTCACAGGTACGATATCCAGAAGGGAATACATGATCCTTATGAAGATTGCGTGTCTGTGATGAGACTGTACAAGAGACTGCGTGCACAAGATCATCAGATGGACGGAAATGGGACTGAAATTTTCGATTATAGTTTCGACCTCTGGAAACATGAGGAACTCCAAAAGATGACCCCAGATGAGCTGTATAAGATCTCAAAACTGGATTACACATGTTGGTGTTCAGACTCAAAACCGGCAAAGCAGCCATGCCACTCATCTTAACCACATGACATGCTTTGACAATTTTGGCTATTGAGTTCTCTTCCCAGTCGCTTATCATTGTTGGTTAGGTACATCTGTTGTTGGGAATGTGATATGTAAACTTGAAAAGGTATTGTATAGTTCTTTTATTTGATCCAAGAAAGGGCTAAACTCCCAAATATGTTCTATAATGCAAGTGGCAAAATTGTAATGTGAAGCTATTTTCTTTATTTTTTGTTGCTTGAGAGACTCAAACTTGAATCTTTCTGAAAGGGATATGACTTTGTTGCCTCGTACTTGGTAGATGCTCTTTCTACCAAAAGTGTAACAATGTGCACAAGCACATTTATGCAGGAGAAGAGTAAAGTAAAATGAAGTAAAACGAACTGTGCTTTAAGATGGAAGTTTGTTTCTAGCATAGAAAGAACAAGCCCAGTTCTGCTGCTTCTCCATTGCTCTCTAAAGTTGAAGTAGATCCGAGATTTCAACAATTCAAGAGCTAAACAAGATAAGAGGACTGCCTTTCACAGAGCTGCTTTTGAGCTTTGTTGTAAGAATATTGTGGCTCTGTTACTTTTTTGGCTAGTAGACTGAGGATTCTAGGCCAACTATTCTTCTATATTTTTGAAAGAGATTTATAAATTTGTTGAAAATTTTTCCGTCGGTTTCTAGGTTGATAAAATATCTTTTAAAGTGGATTTCGTATTATATAAAATGATTTTCATTTTTAGCAACTATTTTTGATAGAATTTATTTTATGTGGATATTTATCGAGAGAATTTTTCAGAGCTATTAATAATTTTGGGACAGTTGCTAGATTGTGTAACTACTCTTGAATGTTAATTTTGGAAGATGAGGGTGTAGAGGCTTTGCTTGTTGCTTTAATAGAGATGAATGGAATGTTTGCTGTCCCTTTAGAATTTCCCTCTTATGTTTTTACTGGTTGGACAACCAATTGTGTTTTAAATTGGGGGTTTAGAAGGGCTTTATTATAGTTATGGAAGATCTGTGCGGAGTTTTTGGTTGTTTGCTTGTGATCATGATTTGGATCGCAAGAAGTTCAGAGTTAAAAATTTTAGAATAAAATTTGTTTCACCTTTAATAAATTCAATGTTAAAATAAAAAGGCAAATTTCTGTTGTAGATTTATAATCAAATAAGAAATTTTTAGTTTAATAAATCAATTTGAAAGTTAGTAATACGTGACATAATAGAATGATTTTTTTTAATAATGAACTAATTAATTTGAGTTGTATTATAAGGCTTACAAGTATATTGTCAAGATCAATGATATGGATTTTTATAACCTTATAAGCATTAGGGCTAGATAAAAAAATCAATATTATTTTTACTTATTTTTTAATTTGTTTGAACATTTTAATATGTCGTTCCGTGTAACGAGTTGATTTTTTTTAAAAAAATCTATTATGCAGAGTTTTATATAGTTGTCTAAATGCTCACATATGCCCATAAGGATGTCAAACTATGCTCTGACACAAAAAATGTAACATACCATGCCTATAACACATATGTCTGAACATATTCACAGATAGTTGAGAATATACTCTACGAAAATGGTATGTTGGAACAATCACATTAAATACAGTCTAGGGCATCAATATGACTTAAGCAGTCCAAATACTTGTTTCCTTCACAATCATAATAAGGCATATATGTCATTAACATTCCAAATTCAAGTAGACCATACGTAATAGTTTTGAACTTAATCCTAGTACATCATACAATACAAAAATTACACACTAGAGACAATGTGTGTTATAACATAAAATGTTAATACAAAAGACATCTATCTAAACTTTGCAGGTATCAGTTAACCAAACCTTTGAGTCATTCTTATCCTCGAAATAACAATACTAGAATTCTATTAGATCGTTTTAGAAGCTACATCTCCCTTGAACCTGAAAATCAAAATTGCAATTTTGATAAGTTTGAGAACTCAGTGAGTGAACCATCATCGATTTGCTCACTCAAGTTAGAATATAAAAACAAGTATATAACCCAATTTACCAAGTATAACACATCATCCACCATTGAATACCATATCACATTATATCATATTTCAACAAGTACAACATGTATACAAAAATTTCATATCACTATTTCAGAACAATCCAATAATTCATCGCAACCATTCATGTAATATATGTAAAGTTGAATATGCAAATGCACATATGACTCCATTTTTATTTTGTTTTGTTGTAACCGAGCGCCTATCAACCCAATTTACTATCTCATATCCGTTGTGGATACCGAACTCATTTATGACCCAAATTTATTATAAATTTTGAGTTCATATTATCTGAGCTTGAAGCTCTTTATCACAATCCTGAGCTTAAAGCTCTTTTCACACAATGATCACTCCAGTCACAACTCCTTTATCTGATCATACATATTAATGAAATGCATCAATCCATATATCATGCCTTCATACCTTTCATTCGATGTGCTCATATCATATATTAAAATCCACGGAACTAAGTCCGACATTCATTATTCAGTTGTTCACACATTCCATATTGCACATACAATTAAAATAGAAGCATATATAATTGAGTTTACACGTCTAGGTTAACTCACAGTCCGCTTCAGATAAGTTATTGCTTTGATGATCCAGCAATGTCTAGATGTTGGCAATCAACTTATACATCTATAGTCATGCAATACACACATAGTTCACAAATCACTAACTTGTTTAATCAAAAGAATATTCAACCATGCACATGTATATATGTCATGTTTAATGCTTGCTCAATTGACTTTCTGGTTATGTATCCTTATTCACAAATCTTGACCATTCAAGCATCATAGCTTGTATACAACTAGTTTACAATTAGGTTTATACCTTAAGTAAACTTGATTTACTTCAAATTCATAAATGATGCATTCACCAAGTTTTCCTAGTAATATATATTCATACAATTTTCCAACTCTCATTCATTCATACCTAATACACATTACTCATATCCTTAGGATCATATTTGCATTTATAAGAACACCTTTATTCCTTTGACAACTCATAATTTTAAGATTTAGATATATTAATATCTAAACAATTCATTCCTTAAGTTATGACATCAATTAACAACCTAAACTTCTCAAACTCTTAACCAATTAACTAAGCACCAATCTAAGTTCATTTCAAGCTATAATCAAATCCAAATGCACCAATGTAAAATGACTTATCCTCAATTAATTCAACAAACACACAAAACTGAAATTGTCATTTCAAAGCCTTGCCCACGATCATGGAGGACCTTCCCACGACCGTGACAGAAGTTAATGCAACTAACTATAGTTGTGGGATGAGTGCCACGATTGTGCACTGTACTTTTTCCCTTAATTCTCCACCAATTTCACCTACTTAGAAACATTACTAACACTTCAAGTTTTCCAAAATTCATGTCCTTTTATGCAACTTCATTTCATGCTAATCTAACTACCGTATTAGTTACATAAGTCTCACAAAACTCTACTCATTTGTTTCTTCACCGTTCATTTTATCACATCATACATGTAGTCCTAACTTTTCTAAATTTGAAAACACTTCAATAACACCTATCTTTAGCAGGAATTCACCTTCATTTATACTTCAAACCTCAACCTAATTCATCCATATAATAGCGTATAACCTACTATTTTCATGCATAAAAAACAAAACAGAAACTATCATTCAAGCATAATTTTTCAGCACTCATTTAACACCAATATCACAATCAATCTGTAACGCCCCATTTTAGGGGTTAGAATATTAAAGAAATTTGATACGTTTGATGATTTCTATTTGGATCTTGGCATGCAGTCATGGTATTTTTCGGGTAAAGTGGTTTAATGAAACTTCGAATGATTCGGACTGGATTAAGATAATTTTTGGAATTTTTGTATACTTCGAAGATTTTTAGAAATTGCTGGTGAAGTCCATATTATTTTTTGGACAATTAATTTGAAGTCATTATTTTATGACGAAATTTTTGGTGAATTTTTGGAAGTTGTCTGGAACTTTTGGGTATTTATTTGATAGAAGAATTCATAAGTGTGTTTTTGGTTATTTAACTATTCATCAAATAATAATTTATAATAGAATATCCGTCGCATATGCTCAGCAGTTTTAGATTAAAAACGGGTCTGAGCTTAAGTTTTTCCTTGTTCTTCGTCTTCACCAAGCGTCAGGTTTACTGGAATTCCTAGCTAAATAGGTAAGTAGCTATACTGTTTTATTTTATAGTGTTCTCTCTATATATGTTTGCATGTATGGTTATATATATGATCTGGTTTTATGGGAGGATAAGAAAAAGGGGGAAAGAAATTTTTAGATTTATCATGTTTAAAGATTTGGATGATTCTGATAGGTTGGACTTGCTAATGAGGTTAGTTGTAAAGTGAAGATGCTAAAAGAATTGAAAAGAAAAGAAAGGAAAAGGAAAAAAGAAGTTGCAGAGTCGGAAGTCGAAGGTTGAAGATGATGAACAGTTGAGTGAATAGTGCGTGCACAGTGAACAATGAATATAGTGAATAGTGCATAGTGAATAGTGAACAGTGCATGATGATAGTGAACAGTGCAGAATGAATAGTGATTGACGTTGGTGATTGATAGGATAAAAGTAGAAATCTGCTAGAATGTGATGTGAACATGCATCAGTCATATAAGTGAATTTTAATCATGCACTATAGTAATTTGTATCAGTGTTCCCTATTATAGAGGAACGACCACTGCCAGATATTGCCGGGACTTTGAGGCAATAAATAGGAAGGGCGATTTAAGGTTAGTAATACAGGTCAGTAATTTCAGTAAGTAAGTAAGTCCTATCGGTAAGTAATTTAGACGGTAAATTTTGTAAGAGACCTGGGATGGTCTCACTTTGATTTGTTTACTGAAGTAAAATTGATTTTGATGACTGTGTACTGAATTGCGAATTGGTTCCGGACATGAAGGTCCGAGGTACTAATTGATGATTGAGATATTGAAGTGTTGTGTTCTGAATTCCGGACAATGATCGTCCGAGGCATTTGATGCATGTTTGTATTATTGGAAGTGCTATTTGCTTGCACATGAAATATCTAAAATGACTTTGTTTTGTTTTCAACTGTTAAGTCCTAATTGTGGATAAATAGGCATGCCTAGAAAGGTCTGCAGCTGCTCATGGACACATTTGTGTCGAGACTTCGATCTTTTTTGAGACACTTCGGTGGCTTCTGATATGGACACTTCGGTGTCGAGACTTCAGTCTCTTCTGAGACACTTCGGTGGCTTCTGATATAGACACTTCGGTGTCGAGACTTCGGTCTCTTCTGAGATACTTCGGTGGCTTCTGCTCATGGACACATTTGTGTCGAGACTTCAGTCTCTTCTGTGACACTTTGGTGTCTTCTGATATGGACACTTCGGTGTAGAGACTTTGGTCTCTTCTGAGACACTTCGGTGGCTTCTGATATGGATACTTCGGTGTCGAGACTTTGGTCTCTTCTGTGACACTTCGGTGTCTCCTGATATGGACACTTCGGTGTAGAGACTTTGGTCTCTTCTGAGACACTTCGGTGGCTTCTGATATGGATACTTCTGTGTCGAGACTTCGGTCTCTTTTGTATAAGTCTCGTTACCCACTTCTGTTCAAGGATTTATAGTTTGATTTGTTCTGTATCCTGATATCTGTTGAGTCTGACATGAGAAAAATTATGGTCTGATTCTGAAGGTTTTTTAAAACCTCTTGTGTTATGCAGTTCTGTTAATTATACAAATCTGTTCTGAAATGCATTCTTCCTGTTTAAAGAAATCGGTTAATTTAGATAAATGATTACTCACTAAGCTATAAGCTTAGCACGGTGGATTTGCCCCGTGTAGGT
>JAOTAZ010000004.1:9565800-9577937 GCA_025629785.1 Erythroxylum oxycarpum
GGATATGGGTTGAGTCATAAAAAATGGATATGGATATGGGTTGAGTAAAACCCGAACCGAACCCTACCCATTGCCATCCCTAGTTTTGCCTGAATGTTCTCTAATATGTTAACACCACTTGTGGTATTTATATGCTTAAGGCTTCTTTCAATTTCTTCTTTTCTTGACTGCCGTCCAAATTTGTGAGGAATTACATGATATGTTTCACTTACATTCCAGACAGAAATTCTGAAACGGGAGGCAAGTCCTGCCATGAGACTACTCAACGAACTTCTGAATTTGCACGAGGGGTTTGATGATGAAGGATGGTTGAAAGAATGCAAAAAGCGTATGATCGATGCCTTTCCACGAGAGGATCCATTTAGCATTCTTGTTCCACAAGGTTTTGACATTGATAAGGTACAGTTCATTCCATGCAGTATTCATGGCACCAAATTTTACCTCGATTGCATATTGCTCACAAACAAGTTGTACCACAAACAATTATCGGGCCATTAGGATTGATCATCCTACATTAAATCAGTTCCATTGACAAAAATTCTCTTTTAATCAGCACCAAGGCCCACTGCGACCATCACTAGATGCTGATGATACTTTTCTGAGGGTAGATTTTGTTAGAGAAGTAGATTCTTTGCTCCAAGAAGTTCGAGAGGAAGAAAGTGAAGTACAGTATGGAGAAGGGCTAGATGCTGAATCCGTTGCGAGCAAGCTCAAACATCAAGAGAAGCAACGAACAATACGTCAAGTAGAAGCTCTACTAGATTTAGCCATCAATTTGAAATGGTAACCAGATATCTGGTTGCTTTTCATGTTGAAAGATACCTCTCGGTAGCTGAGCATTTGGATTATCTGTTACTGGTTTTGTTTTTTTTCTGAGAGGACCAAAGATCCAAGAACTAGCTACAGAAAACTTGTGCATTATCACCCGCGCTGACAATATGGCTTTTGTGTTGGGAGGGTTGTTTTATATTAGAAAATATACAGTTCCAGAAGTGCTTTATGTACGAGTACTTAGTTTGCAAGTATAATTGTTTGGTGGCCTTCTATTCTGTGAATTCATGTTTATCTTGAACGTAGCACTTGGGGCTGACTTGCTTCAATTTTCCGTAAGTTGCGTAGTTTTGAAGATTAAAAGAGAAAATGTGGGGTATTTTGTACTTGAATTTACCTTTTTCTGCTTCGGCTGCAACCACTTCAGCCCATTTGACAGCATACTGGTAGGCGGACGCTGTGAGTGGGGATACAGTATTCTCCACAATTGAAGCGGATACAATACATGGAAAAAGGAAAATTGCGTTGAGCAACTCGTATCATTATGACATAAGATACGAGTTCTTGTTCTCATCAAAATGATGTTAATATAACAATAAATACATTCGAACTTCAGGAACAGTTGAAGTTCAACCAAATTCAAGGTTTTCTCTTTTCAGTTCTTGGAAATTTTTAAGCTTTTTTTCTAACTCACATCAAGAGATTAGGGTTAGCTAAAATAATTGACTTAGAAATCAAACGCAAGAAATATGAGTAATCAACTAATAAATCACTTTATTGAAGCGACGTAGTAGCCAAATCTAGAGTGATAGATTTACATCCTTATCAGTGTTCATATCTCGTACTAAAATTATTTGACAAAGAAGGGTTCCGAGTACCAACTCCACAGTCCTTGTAATAACAAAATGATGTAACGGAGAGGTTTTCAATGATCAGAACTGCTGGCTTCAAATAGAGTGCAGCTGTAAGATTTCATTTCGTAAGTATACAAGCCTGTCATCTGCTCAACTACAGGCACACCGTCATCTGTAAAGAATCCTGGGTATGGGAGAGCTGTGTCAACCAAAAGGCGCCATTCCATTGCTTCAGGACATGGTGGTAGAACGACAATCTCTGAACGACCTGAGGCATTTATGGCAATGAATAGATCGCCCTTTGGACGGAAAGATTCAGAACTTGATGGCTGCTCCTCTGCTTCATCAGCCTTCAATGTCAAGGCCAGGAATTTGCATGAAGGGTCTTCCCATTTTGGTGGAGACTGATCACTTCCACTCCAGTTGATTTTTTCTTCTTTTAGGAAGTCCCTCTTCTGAAGGAGGTCACTTCTCCTTACTCTCAAGGAACTTAAAAATGAAATGTACTCTGTGGTTTGAATGCAAAAACTAGTTGACAGTGCACTCCAATCAAATGATTTTCTGACCGTATGTGAGGTGGAACCACCAGAAGATTGGCCACACTCATCTCCCATGTTAAGAACAGGAACACCCAGAGACACATACAGAACAAAGAGATAGTTACGAATCTGTTTAAGTCGCCTTTCAAGGACCAAAGTTTTTTTTGTAGGACCTTCTTCCCCGCAATTCCAACTTAATTCTGAAGCCAGTTCACCATCACTGAAGCTGACCAAGTCCACAAGAGGAAGTCCAAAGTTCCTTGCTATAAAATTGAACGAGAAAGCTGGGCCCCGTCCACTTGAAAAGATATCCCCACTTCCACAAAGCCGTGTAGCAAGGTCACTAAGAAGACCCTCACCTCTCAGAAATTTTCTTACATCATGACAAAATTTTGCATTTATCTCCGACCATCTCTTCCAATGGGGAAAGCGGGTTTCCTTTAGCAACCTGTCCCGTGGATCCCAACAATCTGCAATGATCTTGGTTTTTGAAAGCAGCGGATCAAAGGATATTGCTTCAATCAAGGGAGGGCGAGGTAAGAACTCACCTCCACAGCCACTCAGTAGAGATGAAGCATTAATAAAGCAGAAACCATCAATGCGAAACTCTGTTACCCAGTATCGAAGACTATCCAAAATCAGACTCTGGACAACAGGATAATTGCAATTCAAAGCATTTCTTGATTCTATTTTGTCAACTCTACTGGCAAAATAATAGGATAAGTCATCAATTCCTTGCAATGCCCCACTTTCAGCAGTGTGGGTGAAAACAACTTCTAGTAAAACCTCTATTCCATTGGCATGCAACTTCTTCACCATTTCCTTCATTGAGCAAATTGCAGATATTGAACTACCGGAAGGCCCATATAGATTTGCTGGTGAGAAAAAATGACAGGGAAAATATGGACCTTGTTTTTCATCAAATGGAAATATTGGCTCTAAGAGAACTGCATTTACACCAAGACTTTTAAAATGGCTCAACTTCTCACTCAAACCAGTAAAGGTCCCAGCAATATCACTGTATAACTGACTGGACTTGTGTTTAGTGAAACGCATCACATTCAGCCGATAAACAATAAGCTTCTCCATGGCCAAGTTGGGTCGAACATCACCACTCCAGTCAAAAGTAGGTTCCTTGCATAATCGTCCAAGGTACTTAGGCAACAAACTGGACCTGTGATCTGCTGAGACATTTACGATAACTTTAGCATAAGGATCCAAAACAACAAGCTCTGCATCTGTATTTTCAGTGTTTCCCTGGAGAGTAGACTCCTTCAATCGATAACCATAGTTCACAAAATTCGATGCTGCTTCCAATGAGGCATGCCATACATCACCAGTGCGATTGACATATGGATCTAGATCGAGCTCTAATGCAGAAGCATCAGCCATTGAGTCACCGTACAAGCATAGAACAACTCTTTCGGCATGTCTTGAAAAAAATGCAAAATTCATTGAACCATCCATGGAAAAGGAAAGACCCAGAGGAATTGGATTACCGCGATCAAAACCAACAGGCACACAAAACTTTTCCCTTCGATGACTCCTGATTTCTGAGCCAATCAATTCAGTATTTAACATAGATTTAAGTAGAAATGATAAGTAAAAGGGAGTTTGTTTTGCCTCAAACTCCAATTCAACTACAAATTTGCTGGATGAGTGCCGTATGAGTGGGGTATCCATGCTCCTAACTTCTGAGACTGATTGCTGAGAATCCAGAGGCATGAAACATGATGAATCAGAACTGTATATGCCCCAATTCAGTATAAGACTACTGTCACTTGCATCAAGCTCTGCGGATGAAACCTCAACATACACTGCATATTTCATATTTTCCTTTCTAACAGAAACTTTAACAGGATCACCCTTTTCCGTTCTAAATAGAAAAGCTGACACTTTTTTTCGTTTTCCAACTTCACTGATAGTACTAGTTACCTGTTCAGTTTGATGCACAGATATTCGAGATGTAGCAGATATTCTTGCATTAAGACATTGATGTTGATTTTTTGTTGCATTACGTACATCACTCGGTAACAGCTTCTTTTGTAAATCATTTCTCCCAAGATCTATTGTCGCTCCGCTCCCCAAAACATAATGTCTGGCTAGCGTCAATTTAGAAGAATCCATAGCGATGCAATTATAGGAACATGGCCTTATTGCAAGTAAAGACGGACGAGTTGCCATCTCAATTAGTAAAGGCGGGTAATCCAAGTCCAAAAAGGGAACAAAAGAGGAGAGTTCTACTATTGACTCAACACTTGCTGGGAAACAACAGTTACTTAACCAATATAGATCACCAAAGAAAGATGATATATTTTTCTTGGCATTTCGAGTAGCCGTCAAATTCAATCCCCAAACGCAATAACAAATCCAACTAATTCATCCACTGAAAATCGTGGACAAATGTAGGCTCAAACTCACTAGGAATAATCTAGTAGTCCCCAAAGGGTCATTTACTTCAGCAATGGCATCGTCAAGGGAAAGAACAACCACGGTACACCTGTCACATAGAAAAAATTAAAATAAAGAGGGAGGAAGGCAAATATGTTCCTCACCACCGCCATGATCACAGCCTATAACTGTATAACAAGATCATCATAGAACTTCGCTCTATACTATGATTACTATCAAAGCATCTTTCCTTTCACGACCCTCTACTGAAAGCAAGAAACTTGCTTGAACCAAACCTCTAACAATGCCCAATCCATAGCAAAAAGAAATGGAAATAAACAAATATGAAAGCTCCAAAATGAAGATGAATAGCAGATGCCAATTATACAAAAAGAACTGAAAATGGAGAGGAATAAGAACTTACATGAAATGACTGGTACATTATTAGAGAGAGAATGAGGAAGTAGAAGAGCGGTGGGAGACTGGGAGTGGAAGCTACGAGACAGAGTGGGAGTGGAAGCTACGAGACAGAGGACGTGTGGGTGTTGTCTGGACGTTCAAGGACCGCACATCTCAGGTACGCTATTCAACTTAGATTGTTTTCTAACTTAGTCATGAGAGCGCCAAGAGAGTCACGATTCAAGTGCTCAAAAGTCAAAACGACACTCATTAAATAATTAGAGATCACGGTAGATCGGATGAAGCCCCGCTCGATCGGACAACACAGCTTCTGCCCACGTCCAGCTTGAGCCCTGATCAGGTTTGAGATGATCGGATTCAAGCCTGACTAGGTCCTGCACTACCTTTTTTTTTTGGATAGAAAGCCTAAGTTGAAAGTACAAAACTACAGATGAGTTATACGTGGGATCAAAACTCCTGTCACGTCAGCAAGTAACAAATGAGAAATGCCAGCGACCGGTTCAGAGAACCAGTGCACGCCTAAAGGTAGTCTATAACCATATGTAGCTAATCAATTCGCGCAACGGTTACCTTCCCGATATATATGCCGGACTCTTACGCCCCATGTCCGGGACAGTAATTCTCTGGTAGGCCGCAAGTAAGGGATTGAGCACCGAGTTGGTCTCAGATGAAATGAGCGAGACCACCAAAACTGAATCAAGAGCCAGATTAATCAGATAGTAACCAAACGACCAAGCGAGTTGAAGCCCATGGAAGATAGCCCACAATTCAGCCTGCCACGCTAGGCAACAACCCACATTAGCCCCAAACCCCACTAGCCACTTGCCGTTAGCATCTCTGATCAGGCCGCCCGCTATGGCCGGGCCTGGGGTACCTCTAGATGAACCATCCGTAGCCAAACTAACCCACCCTTCCTCAGGTTTATGCCAACTAAGCTCAATGATTTGTGGACGTTGAGTAGTCAAGTGAGGAGCGACAGAACTGTATAGGCGATGAGCCAGCACATCCTGCACGTAGGACAAAATTTCCTAGAGATGATGGGCCTTGGTTGTACCAGGATTGAAACATCGTTCATTCCGTCATGCCAAAAGCTTCCAAAGAACCACACCAAAGAGGAGAGGCCACAAGCTAGCACCATGGAACTCATAGGCATTAGTGAGATTATTCTCCATCCAAGCATTGACAGTACTGCAATAGAACTCACGCTGTCTCCTGCCCTCCACTAACTGATTCCACAACTAGCGTGCCCGCCAACAGTCTCTGAAAATGTGAGCAAGAATCTCAATGTGTGTTAGGCATTTAGGGCAAACAGGAGAATCGGCTAAGGAAAGTCGAAACCGCCGGTCGTTGGTTAGAAGTCGCGCTTTCGCAACGAGCCATAAATGTGTTTGAATGCAGAGGGGCCCCTTCCAACCCCAAATCAATTTCCAAATCCTCGCTCCAGGAGACCACACAGGTTGTTGTAAGAGGTAATAGGCAGGCCGAGTAGAGAAACAGCCACTAGGTTCCATCGACCAATAGATACGGTCAGGCTCCTGGAAGTTATTAGGAGGGAGCGTAGCAGCAATTTTGAACAGAATATCAGACGGCAAGAACAAACGGGATTCGTCCCAGGCCCAGTCCCCACTAACACCTACATAATCACAAACCTTATGCTCCAGGTGCGCCCGAGGAACTGCAATAATGGAATGGGAGGATAAAGGTCCGACAACTCCCTACACCCACAGATCAAACCAAAAATGCACAAAGCGCCCATTACCTACCAACCAAGTGATACCTTCCAACAGGCGAGGAAAATTGGAACAGATGCTCCTCCAGAGCAAGGACGAATCAGGTTTAGTAACCAACCCCAAAAGGGGATCCCCGCCCAACTTGTATTTAGCCCCAAGTACCTGATTGCTCAGCTTGCCTGACTCTTGTAAGATAGACTAACCTAGCTTCATATGATGGGCAGAATTCATCGCCACCAGATTCGTTAACTCGAGCCCCCCAACAGGACAAGGACAACACACCTGGTCCCATGAAACCAAGTGCATTCGGCGTTTGTCCCCCGTTGTACCCCACAAAATTTTTTTACAGCAACTATCAATCTCCGAAAGCAACCCTTTAGGGATTTTTGCCATCTGCATGGTGTAGAGAGGGAGAGCTCCCAAAACCGACTGGCAGAGGGTCAACCGACCAGCCAGGGATAACCCTTCAGCCTTCCAACCAGAAAGATGGGTTTGAACTTTGTACAAAATATAGGCGTAGGTAGCTTTAGTTACCCGTTGGTGAAGAAGAGGAACGCCTAAGTACATACCCAGGTCCTACGTCGGCGCAAACCCCGACAGACGCGTAATATTACCACACACAGAGGGACGCACATTAGGGGAAAAGAAGACTTTCGTTTTGTGAATGCTCAACCGTTGTCCCGAAGCATGACAAAACAAATTCATACACTCGAGGATTTCCCTCATCTGTTCCTCGGAAGCCTTCGAAAAGAGAACCATATTATCAGCGAAACATAGGTGAGAGATCCAGGGTCCATCCTTGCTCACCCACATGGGCTTCCACCAACCAGCAGCCACCCTATCCGCAATTAATTGAGATAGCCTCTCTAAACATAAGACAAAGATGTAGGGTGACAAGGGATCACCTTGCCGAATACCCCGACTAGGCACGAATTTGGGGGAAGGCTGACCATTTCAAAGGATCTGCATTTTGGTTGTCTGGATACAGCTCAGGATTAATCTGATCATAAACGGGGGGAAACCCAGCATCATGAAGAGTGTCCCGAATGAAATTCAAGCTTAAGCGATCATAGGTCTTTTCTAAATCCACTTTAATAGCCATATACCCCCGTTTCCCTCGCAACCTGCGCATGAAGTGCACAAGTTCTTACGCCACAATAATGTTGACTGAGATCTGTCTCCCGGGAATGAAGCTACTCTGGAAGGGGCTGATAAGTGTTGGAAGGCTTGTTTTCATACGGTTAACAATAATCTTCGTGATTAGTTTGTCGCTCACATTGCACAAATCTACAGGCCGAAACTGCGAAACTAGCTCTGGATTATCAACTTTCGGGATCAGAGTGAGGTAAGTAGCATTAAAACCTTGAAGCAGGGAAGGATCAACAAAGACCCTCTTAACTAACGTGATCACGCTAGGACGGACCAAGGACCAATTTGACTGATAGAAGTGGGCGTGAAAACCGTCCGGTCCTGGGGCATTATGTGCACCTATTTGAAATAGGGCTCGAGTAACTTCAAGATCCGAGATCAGCTTACACATAGAGCTCCAAGTGTCCTGCGAAACAAATAGAAAACAACCACTAAGAGGGAATTGTGGGCGAGTGCCCATCTCTTCTACAAACAGAGAATGATAAAAATCAACAACCATCCGTTGTAACGCCAGCGGCTCCCCAATCCAGCAACTAGTCGCATCCCGCAGAGCCTCAATTCGGTTGCGCTTCCATCGGATCATAGTAGAAGCGTGAAAAAATTAAGTATTACGGTCACCCAAATACATCCACTCAATCCGCAACTTTTGGAACCAAAATAACTCTTCTTGGCGAGAGATAAGATGATATTCAGCCTGGAGTTGTCCTTCAAGACACGTTAAAAACTTGTTGTCGCGGATCATCAGAGCACGTTGGACTCCGTTGAGACGTGCTAATAATCTGTTCTTCCGTCTAAAATGTGGCCAAACGCTTTAGTGTTCCAGCCCATGAGGGACGTTTGCAGACGGGACAACATGTGAGGTAAGAACTCCGAATTATCCTAGTGAGTAGAGAGAAGGGCACGATAATCAGGGTGAGTTGTCCAGGCCAACTCAAACCGGAAAGGCTTCGCTACACTCTACAGGATCGAAGGAGGATCAAGACTGATGAGAATAGGATGATGGTCAGATCGGATGGGGGGTAAATGGCAGACAGAAGTTAAGGAGAACGTGGTTAACCAAGTCAGATTCCCAAATGCATTCCCAAATGCACGATCTAACCGTTCAAACACCCGACCATAACTGCAACTATCATGCCCCCACCATGTATATTTCGGACCACTGAAGCCAAGGTCGACGAGTTGACAGGAAGAGACCAATTGCTGAAATCTCATACAGTGGCGGAAATCAAACGGAGCACCACCCCATTTATCCTCCGGACCTAACATCTTATTGAAATCACCGGCTAACAGCCAAGGACTATAAATGGTGCCCGCCAAGTCTGCAAAGAGAGCGAACAGCTCAGTCTTAAAGACTGGGAGAGGATGAACATATACAAACATACAAAACTATATGGAACCGTCTTGTCGTGATATTTTGGTATGTATGAATCCTCTGCCACTCCGGAGTACAGTAACTAGGTCGTGCGAATGCTTCCATAAGAACCATAATCCACCATAAAAACCTTGAGCATCCACACGGTGGACATTAGAGAAACCCAGCATCCGAGTGACTCTGGCAGCATGAGAACCACTAATTTTAGGTTTAGCAATAACCACGACAGCAACCTGATGCATACGTATGAGATCCTTCAAAACCACTCGAAACCCCATTGAAGCTGCACCCCGACAGTTCCAATAAATGAATTTAATCATTGATTAATCAAGATAAAAACACGCAAAATCGCGTGGGGTAAAACAGGCGCAATATCCATGGCACCATCACCAGAGGGGACATCGCTAATAGCAATCGGACACATTGGTGTTTCTGGGACCAAATCTAACCCATTATTATCCACCACGTCCAGCCTGAAAGGTGTATCCCGGGATGCCTCAAACCCCACGCCGGGTGGATCAGGGGGTTGGGGCGGCACCAGTGGCAAAGGCTGGGAAGCTGGGTCAGAAGAGATCAAGGGAACATGGAGCTCCAGGGCCGGACACCGCTCATCCAGTTGCATGGGCTGAGTGCATGGGACGGCCAGAGTCGGTGTGGGAGCCAGGGGTGACAGAGGAGGGTGAAGTGGCTGCTCTGGGATGTGGGAATCAAGTTGCATGGATTGCATGCATAGCACAGAGGTTGAGATCCTCAAAGCATGACGACGTGACTCGTGACCAGGGGTGGATGTCGTGGCAGGAGAAGCGACCTCTGGATCCTTCATAGGAGGCATGGGGGCGGACTAGTGACTTTTGTCTGTTGGGCTGTGTGTGTCCTGATGACAGAGATTGTCCCTAGAGAGGACACCACCACTGCTACCTCGCGACCGGTGGCTATTGGGTAGCAGAGGCGGGGCGTTATCTTGAACCGAAGTATCAACATTAATGATGCGGGGGTCTAAAGTGGGTTCAAACTCCGACAGGAGATGGAATCGTGTTCCCAGGGGGGCCTGGTCCTTTCCAGCAGCACCCATCTCATCGCCCGCTGCCACAAATGCAGCATTATCATTAGCTGTGCCACCTCGAATAGAGGGTTTACCTCGAGGTGCAGAAGGGCAGTAACGTCCACGCTTGGGTTTCTGCACCAACATCCAAGAACCATAAGTCTCCACAAGTTCAGGCCAGATTATAGGTTGCCCCAACAGCAAAGGAGCCTCCACTGGAGCACAAGCCTATTCAGTAGGGGGGCCTGTGGTTTCATAACTGTTTGAGCGTCCGGGCAAGCTTCCCGCCAGTGGCTATAGGTGCCACAGCCAAAACACACTAAGTGTAAACCTTCATATTCCACTTTTCAAATTTAACGCTTCATTCGAAACATAGAAATCAATGGCTTGCGCAAATCGACTTCTACACTGATACGGGCATACTTAGCGCGGGAGCTAGCTTCAGTACTTCTATCAACCCGTATGGTTCATCCAAGTTTGTTGCCGATTCGGGTGAGGATGAGAGTATCATAATATTCTACTGGTAGTTGTGGGATCTGAACTCAAACCGTGGATTTGTCAATGAAAGCCGCAAAAGGGTCGAAGTTGGGTCGCCATTTCATCACCGTCAAGATGTGGTCAGCCACCATCCATGGACCACCCTCCAGCACAACCCGATAGTCCTTTAAGCAGTGAAACTTAACTAGATAAAAATCATTACCCATATCAGCCAAGACCACATCACACTGGAGGCGCCACTGCTTCTTCAAAGATGTCACCAAAAATCGGTAGCCGATGTGGAGCCCTAGTGCCTTAACTATCAGCGTGTTGGACCACAAGCGGCGGATGCGAAGTTTATCAGTCGTGGTAAGGTGCACAGTAGGGCACTCAGGGTCATCAGGTTCATCAACATCAAAATCGTCCTCTGAGACTGCGTCACAAAACTCTGCCCCCAGTAGGGGAATGCCAGAATCAAACCCCACCACAGAATCCCTGTATGTCCCTTTACGCTTTGATTCATCCCAAGTCCCCATATCTGCATCTCGAACATCCTCGACTGAGGGTGCCTCATCCGTACGCTTGACTTTCTTGCTGCTCCGGATAAGAATGTCTGCTTCTTCCGCAGAAATCTCCCTGGTATCAGAAGCCACGCTACCGGTAATCGCCTTAGTTCATTCACTACCGCCGGTTTCTTTTCCCATTTCGTCGATGGTTAGTTTAATCGCCTTGTTTCCTGCCCTACTAAATTTGACTTGACTTTATTTTTAATTTTAAAATTAAAAATAAAAACTTTTTTTAAAAATAAAGTCATTTTTTATAAACCTAAATTTGGGCCTCGTAGTTTAAGGTCTAATTAATTAAAAAACAGGCTTAAGATTTACATGGCCTACTAACCTCAAGTTGAATTAGGACGAGTCAAGCTGACGTGGGCCAAGACCCAAATGACATCCCTATAAATATTTAAATTTTGTGATAATTTATATTTTTAATATGACTCACAATAATTTATATAAAATAAATTAATCCATTTTCTATATATGATACTGTAAAATAATTGGATAATTTTGAAGTTTAACGTCTAAAATTTTCTTTTGACTAATAATAATTTACTTGTATCATATTAATTCATTTGCTATTTATTATGATTAGTTAAGTTTATAACAAAGATTTTCAAGACACTTCCTTGTCTTTTGCTCACCTCCACGTGGCGACATACGATTGATGCTTTCCTTTTAAACTTAAATTAAAAGTTATTTGACGTTGAATGCATACAAATTTAAGGATAAAATTAGGAAATCTTTTTAAAAAATCTCTAATCTGTCAAATTTTTGAAAAAAATTCTAATTTTTAATTTTATATAAAATTAGTTAAAAATTTAATAAACACATA
>JAOTAZ010000004.1:9583058-9598062 GCA_025629785.1 Erythroxylum oxycarpum
ATAAATGAACAATCTTCCACATATGATGTTATAGAAGATTCATGTAGAAAAATCAAACCCATAAAATCCCATCTACGAATTCTTCTTTGCTCACAAAAAGATATTGCAGAATAGGAAATAAAGAAAAATAATAATAATAATTTCGAGTCTCACCCTTCACTGTAATCGGCCTGAAGAAGGTCGAGATACATGTCCCATTTGAAGCGAAACTCGGTGAAAACCAAGAAACTACAAGAGAAAGAAAGAGCTAAATATCCCAGAAAGCAGTCGTTAAGCTCTCGAATCATTCTTTACACAAGCAACAGAGCCAGATTGAAGCAAGAGAATAGCTAATCAGAGAGCGAAAGCGTACCGTGTGTGAAGATCCGAGGACGGAGAGAGCAGATCTGGCGATACCCGCTGAAACTCGGTCAAAAACCCAGAAACTACAAGAGAAAGAAAGTTGAAGCAAGAGAAGACCTAAAAACTTAGGAATCGAGACCAGGAAGAGAGAATCAGAACACGGAGAGACCAGATCTGGAGAGAATCAGAACACGTACCTGGAAAGATATTTCCGCAAAACTCAAAACCCCCTCGTGTCAAGAACTTTGGCGCTTTACCAGATCCACGATCACAGTGGAAACAGTGAAACATCCCATTCGCCTCACTTCGTGGTAACGCCTTGGCTTTGTGAGGATGTGTGAGAAAGACAACAAAAGGATCGCGAAGGTTGTGTGAGAAAGAGAAAAGAACAAGAGAGGACTTCGTAACATGAAAGAGAAAATATCTCTGGAACTTTGAGAGAGGGAGGGAGAGACTCTAACCGTTATAGGAGAGATAACGTACCGTGTGTGAAGATCTGAGCACGGAGAGAGCAGATCTGGAGAGAACTTCAGTCGGATTTTCTTCATGGAACGCCTTGGCTTCTGTTTCTGGTGAGAAGGAAGAACATTCGAGAGTGTCGGCGTGTGAGATACATAAGAGAGAGGAGCAATTAATATTAGCCGTTAGATTAAATGGACGGTTGGGATGGATTGCGTGGTCGTCCATCCCAACTCGTCCTTAGTATATATACTTAATAAAAACATCGTCTTTGATATTCTGGAAAATGATTCAATACTATTCACTCTTCTTCTTTTTAAATCTTGTTTCTTTAGTCTCTCTCTAAAAATTTCTCGAGGCTTTTGTTGAATATCCTGCCGCATTCAGCCTAACCATTAGCTACTACCTTCCCATTTTCATTTTTTGGTTGATATTTACTCAAATTTGGAAAAATTTCCAGATAATCAACAAGTTTCCAAGAAAAATTTTCTGTAATTGCCACATTTCCCATATTCTAGTTGTACTAGGCTTGGAAATTAAGCTTAGTCCGATCCAGTTGGGCTCAAAATCGAGTTTGGCCTAATTTAATCAAATTTCAGGTTGAGCTTGCATTCTTTTTCAATTTTCAAATTTTGGATTAGACTAAAACTTGAATTGTCTAATTCTTTCTGATCCAAAATTTAAAAGTTTTAAGAAAATTAGTGTCATTTTGATTAAAACGATATTAATTTTCAATTTTGAAATTATAAAAGAAAATAATCTAGTCGGACATTAAGTTGTCTAAGTCCAATCAAATTCAAGTTCAAACCATGTGCCTTAGATCTAGACCCGAGCATTAATTTTTAGGCCAAGCTCGAACTTATCCTGTACCATTCTCAAGTTAAAAAACCACCATAATATGGAAACCTCCTAGCCAAATTTTACTAAGAAAAGACAAGGGCCAAAAGCCATTAATATCTCTATCCTTTTTTCTCTTTCAAACTAAAATCTCGCTTTTCCCTCCATATCCTAATCAATGGCTCGTTAAGTTTGAACGACATAAAGTCACTCGTAGATGAGTGTACTGTCTAAAAGGTTTAGGATGCTAGACTCATTGCTAACAAGCAACCATATTATTGAGGAAGGGGGTCGCACAACGAAAGCAATAAAATAACTCAATCAATAATATACAAGGACTAATTCATCTTTCCCTACTACCAATAAAATGGCATATCTCAAAATAGCCAACAAAGCACAATATCACAATAACAACAATAATAAGACTGATAAAAATAACAACGCAAAGGCAACAAGATTTTTAACATAAAAAACTCAACTGGAAAAATCCACAGGACCTAGTCTAGTCAAAAACTCCACTATATCAATAATGAGTATCCACAGTCATCACCAATAAGTGGATACACATTAGAGGATCAACAATACATCTTCTAAATAAACACTTAAAGTCTAAGTGGATTGGAAGGATCTCAATATAAAGGTGACCAATCTGAAAATCTAAATTGGTAGATATGTAGAGCGCGTTGAGGGGAACCTATAGCTAAAATTTCATCTTAATCAGACTTCATTTGACCCTATGATCAAGTTTCAAAGGTGCTACACTTCTCTTTTCTCTCTCAAAGCTCAATACTACCAAAATAATAATTTTCTCTCTCCTCCTCTCTTGATTGTGACGACTGCCCACTTCAAGAGAAAAACAAGGGTTTTCTTGTTTTGTTAGTCAAATTGCTAATGAGAGTCAAAATAGGTTTTTGGGTCATGGGATACACAACTGGGGGAATTATTTTTGGCCCAACAATCTCCCCTTTCACCTTAATTGGGAGCCAAAACCAAACTAGCTCTTGTCTACAAAACAAAAGTTTATTTCTCAGCTTTACCTTAGTCAACGTATATGTACCATAATCATCAGTGTGAACATTCTCAAGGAATAACACCTTGGACTCCAACACATCCTGAATCTAATGGTACCTCACATTAATGTGTTTAGACCGAGTATGAAATGTAGAATTCTTACTGAGGTCAATAGCACTCTGGCTATCACAATAAATCACATACTTATCTTGCTTCATGCCTAACTCTTTTAAGAACTTCTACAACCAAAGAACTTCCTTACATGACTCGGTAATTGTGATGTACTCTACCTCTCTAATAGACAAGGTAATACATTTATGCATCTTACTTTGCCATGACACTGCTCTTCTTACAAAAATCATCAAGTATCTAGATATAGACCCCCTATTATTAATATCACCTGCCATGTCAACATTCGTATATCTATCTAACATGGTCTTCCCATTGCCAAAGCAAAGATACAACCTGGAAGTACCTGTGAGATATATGAGAATCCACTTAACTACATTCTAATGCTCTTTACCCAGATTGGAGAGAAGCTGACTAACCACCCTAACTGTATGAGCTATATATGGCTTGGTGCAAACCATAACATACATCAAGATACCAATTACTGAAGCATAAGGAATTTTCTTCATGTCTTCTTTGTCTTTCTCACTTTTAGGGCATTATTTTATACTCAACTTGAAATGATCGGCAAATGGAGTAAAGACTTCCTTAGCTTTGCTCATGTTAAACCTGTCGAAAACCTTTTAAATATACTTCTCTTGAGATAACCAAAGCTTCCTATGTTGCCTGTCACGAGAAATCTTCATTCCCAGAATTTATCTAGTTGTACCCAAATTCTTCATTACAAAGGATTTGCTCAACTCCTTTCTCAACCTATTAATCTTCACAGTATCATGGCCAATAATCAACATATCATCAACATAAAGCAAGAGAATGATGAAATCACCATAAAAAAAATTCTTCACAAATACACAATGATCGACTACAGTCCTTTGATACATCTGGTCTGCCATAAGGAAGTCAAACTTATTGTACTACTACTTCAGAGCTTGTTTCAATCCATACAAACTCTTGTTCAGACGACATACAAGGTTCTCTTTGCCTATCTCTTTGAATCCCTTAGGCAACTCTATATAAATTTCTTCTTCTAAATCACCATGTAAGAAGGCTATCTTTACATCAAGTTGCTCAATCTCTAAGTTCAAACTAGCTGTTATACCAAGAACAACTCGAATAAAAGACATCTTTACCACAGGGAAAAATATCTCTTCAAAGTCTACACCCTTCTGTTGATTGAAACCCTTCACAACCAATATGGCATTGTACCTCGGTTGTGAGTTGTTTTCATGAATCTTCAATTTATACACCCACTTGTTCTTGAGTTTCCTCTTACCATTTGGCAACTTCACTTGATCATAAGTGTGGTTTTCATGCAAGGATTTGAGCTCATATTGCATGGCTGCTAGCGAGTCATCCTTCTTCTCATTATCAAGAGCCTCATTATAAGACTCTTGTTCTCCACCATATGTCAACATACAAACTCATTTGGATTATACCTAGTGGAAGGTCTCCTATCTCTAGTGGACGTCCTTGGCTTAATAGGAGTTGATGGATCTTATGGTGACTCTGTCGCAAAAGTAGGAATGTGTAACACTCCACTCTCGTAATGACCCAAACCTAACATCGTGGGTAATATCCGAGTCCGTGTCCCATGAGGGTGGCATGCTAAAGCACACAATATGTCAGAAATCGGTATATATTTTTTAAAACCACACACATAACATGCGAAAATTGATGCTCAAATTAGGCTCACATTCATTCATAAACATTTTCAATTAACACAATTTTCAATAGCCATTAAGACCCTTTTTCAAAATACAAAACTCTCGAGTCGTTTAGAAATACAAATTTATATGAAATGTTGCGAAAAATACAATTCAATACAAAGTAGAGAAATGCAATGCAGACGCGAATTGATCCCGACCTCTATCCTTCACTTGTATGTTGTAGGTATACTCTCATTGGCCTAACGGGGTATTCTTCTGATCCTGAAAATTATTTGCAAATTTTGAGTGAGTTTTGCAAACTCAGTGAGTGATCATCATCAATGGCTCACCCAGTCACATAACACATTGATCATATTCACATCATTTTACATTTAACATTTAATACAATTTAATCATTCATATCATGCATATGCAGTGCACAAGAAACTTACTTTCCATCTTTTACTTTGTTGTGACCGAGTGCCTGAACTGTCCCGTATCCATGGATACCAGGCTCATTGATAACTGTCCCATATAGGGCTCATTAAACGTTGAGCCTGAGGCTCTGAATCAATTTTGAGCTCAAGGCTCTTTTTCACACGTTGAACTTGAAGCTCTGATCGGTGACTACTTTGGTTAAAACTGCCATTATGTTTCATGCATTCATGGTATGGAATGCCTCAATTACAAATGTAAATTGACATTCACTCACATTCGCATATCATCGGACAGTAGTCCAGCATTCAGCATTAACGTTGAGTATCACCTTTTCAATTACATACATGATCACAATTTCTTTTGGAACTGAGTCCGGCATTTAACAACCAAGTCATGTATCACATTATCATTCATATGCAAATTCCCATTCAGAACACATTGATCATCACATTAAGTACACATAGTTCAAGTAGCACTCCAATATCCAAATCAAACATCACAATCATCGGACCTTCTGTCCGGAAACCAACATACTCAATCACATCTATATAATCATTCAATAGTTATATAATATAGAATTTCAAATAATAAACAATAAAGTGAGACCATCTCGGTCTACTCATAGTACACTCCAAAATAACAATTGCTTTCAAATTTTGGATATGCCTGTATGCAGATGTTTAACCTGCACATCACAATTTATGCAATACAAAATTCACGCCCGTTACAAAACTCATTTATGCCCAAATAGTTATATGGGCTATGTGCAATGCATGTTTAATGACAATCACGAGCATATGTTCTAGAACCTATATTATGCTCATTCCCATTTCATTATTCATATGTGTCTAGCTTATTCATAGGCTTACACCTCAAGAACACTTGGTTATTTTATATCATAACTCAATTTCTTGTCATCTCTTTTCAATCTCACATGATCTCATAATATCCAATTCCCATTCATAACTTAGCAATTCAAACATATACACACACTTAGGCACATCGCCCATTTACATAATAACCATAAATATATTACCCACCTAGTTTGCTTGCTAAAACTCTAAGTCAAGATTGTCTTCCCCTTTGTTCTTGGGTAGGATTCACTTAGTTTCCTAAAACCAACCAATTTTCATTCAATAGGAATCCACTTAAAAATCCCACAATGCAAATTTACTAAAATTGATTATAGAACATTTGAACCCAAGCATTTTCTAAACTTCATAAACAAAAATCCTTCCAAAAATCCAAAAGTTTCAAATGATCTTACCTTGGTTCTTCACCAAATGAAGAGATCTTTAGCTCAAATTGGAGCTCTTTCCTTTCTCTTCCTTTTTCTCTTCTTGCTCATCTTCAAAATCTTTCTTAAAGATGAAGAAGAATTAAAACCCTAGCTTGTTTTCTCTTCTTTCTCTCTTTCATTCTTTTTCATGTTTCTCTCTCTTATCTCTTTTCTCATCCACGCATTTTGCTTCTCTGGAATCTTCTCATTCACGTTTTATCCTTTATTTATAAGCAAGACAAAACTTCTTCCAATTATGCCCTTAATGAGTGAGAATTGTCCCAATTGCCCTTCCATTTATGTCTTATGTCTTTTATACTTAAGTGTCTTGCCAACAGTACCCTTGAACAATCTAACATAACACTTTCTTCCAGAAAGATGTCCCCCATTGTCTTAAGTTTCTAATGCCACTAAAATCATTCAATTTGGTTCAGTGATTCAAAAAATATACTTCAAAAATTTTTGGACTGCTCTTGTCCATAACAGTATACTATGCACAACTTCCATCTGAAATTTAAACATCTTAGAGACTGAATTAGATTCCAATTTCTTCATACCATTTGCAGGGGCTATGTCTCTAATTTACCATAAATCAGAAATCATCTCAATTGGAGCTTTACCAATCCATAAATCATCAAAATACTAAAGTATGTTTAGTATAATACCACCAATTCATAGTATTTAAGATTACACTCACTGTACCCACCCCATGTTTTTCACTTAACCTTTCTCACTTCATTTCAGATGGCTATGATTTTTGGTATAGATGTAGATCAATGTCTTACGAATCTAATGGTTCAAGAATCAGGTCATTTGGGGGTTTAGAGAGGAAGTTATGGCCCAAAGAATCAAACGTGTTTTGGTCCTTACTCATATTGTACATATCTTGGTGCAATTGCCATCACTTTTGCTATCGATGTCGGATTGATTTTGTGTTTAGGCGGTTTAAAAGAGGACTTCAAGATCTACAATGTTATGAAGACCTCAAAGACAAATTCTATCTTCTGAAGGATCAAAAATGGAACAGAAGATAAAAGATGAACAGTAATTAAGACAAAGTGGATGAACAGTAGCTTCGTCTTAAATGAACAGTAACTAAGACAAAGTGAATGAACAGTAGTTTTATCTTAGATAAACAGTAACTAAGACGAGGTGAATGACCAATAGCTTCGTCTTAGATGAACAGTAACAAAGACGAAGTGAATGAACAATAGCTTCGTCTTAGATGAACAATAACTAAGACGAAGTGAATGAACAGTAGCTTCATCTTAGATGAACAGTAACTAAGACAAAGTTTTCTTCCTTCTTTCATTTGCATCGTCAAAGTGAATGAGCCATAGCTTCGTCTTAGATGAACAGTAACTAAGACGAAGTTTTCTTCCTTCTTTCATTTGCATCATCTTACTTCTGCCTCCAAAGCATCTCCACTTATAAAGATCATAACTTTTGACTCAGATCTCCAAAATTCTCATATTATATACCGTTGGAAAGATAACAAAAAGATCTACTACTCTCAAGAAGGAAACTTCGCCAAAATCTATATGGATAAATCCCAAATTTCCCCCTAATATTTGAAGACGAATTTTACATCATCCTCCAACGTACTGCACCCCATTCTCAACTTTATGATGAATTTTGAGACTTTTAAAGACAAAATTGAAATTCGATTTCTTCATAAGAAATGTAGCCATATAGCTCTAGTTTAATCCAAATTAAGAATAATCTCATTTGGACAACTAAAGAAAACATTTTGGCTAAAAGACTGAAGCATACTCAGTGAACATTTTCCATATCACTACCAATCTTGATTCTAAATCTTTCCTTATCACAACTCATACCAAGATCACTCTTTCAACTACCTCTATTTCCCCTTTTCAATAAAATCACATTTAAACACAATTCTACCTAGAAGTTGTCAATGAATGCATGTACCACTTTATTATGTGCAAACATTCAATATTTATGTGCATATACACTAACATGATGCATGAGTAAGAAAATGCATTTCCTTAATCTCTCTTTAAGCTCTCATGTACTGAAATTTCGGGTCCTAATCCTTCATTAGGGACGGGATGTTACAGAATATCATCAATCACATCATCCTGCTCAATCTCAACTCCCTCATCATGAGCATCAACTGGTTATGGAGGACTAGATCTAAGTTAGTAAAGATTTCAATTGAAGGTTTTGCCTTCACTTTTCGCCAAATCTTTGATGGTCTGATCTTCAAAGAAGATAACATCTCTACTTTTAACCAACTTCTTCTCTACAGGATCCCATAATCTGTACCCAAATTCTTTATGTCCATATCCCAAGAAAATGCACTACTTGGATTTTTCATCAAGTTTTGATCTCTTGCCTTTACGAATATAAACTAATGCCCTGCAACCAAAGACTCTTAAATGTTTAAAAGAAACATTTTTCCCCATCCAAACTCTCTATGAAATATCACCATCCAATGGAACTGATGGAGGTAGGTTAATCACATTAACATAGGTCCGCATGGCTTCACCCTAAAAAATTTAGGCAACTTGACATTAGATATCATACATCTAACCCTTTCGATAATTGATCTCTTCATTCTTTCTGTCACATCATTTTGTTGATTCTCTTGAACACTCTTCTCAAGTCTAATATCATGAGAATTGCAATATTCCTCAAATAATCCCCTGTATTCACCACCATTATCTGCCTGAACATAATTCAACTGCTTGCTAGTCTGTCTTTCAACTTTACAGTGAAAAGCTTTGAATATCTCCAGAATATGGTCTTTAGATTTCAACGCAAAACACCAAAATTTTCAAGCAAAATCATTAATAAATGTAACAAAGTATAAAACACCACCAAAAGATCTATCTTTCATATAACATACATTAGTATGCACCAACTCTAAGTGATTGGACTTTCTAGATGGAGAAAAATTTTGAAATGAAGCCATATGTTTTTTTTTCATAAGTGCAATAAACACAAGGTTTTAAAGTATAATCTTTGACTTCAAGGAGAAATTACTTTTAAGCAAGTACCTGGATTCCTTTAGCACTCATATGTCCAAGCCTTATATACTAGAGATCAATAGAGGAATCTTGGGTTGCTTTCACATCTTTTGTGAGATCCCACATCAACTGGAGAGGAGAACGAAGTACATTTTATAAGGGTATGGATACCTTGTCCCCATAGATACGTTGTTCTGAGTGTGAGAAGAGCAAAATCGTGAAGGTCTTAGCCAAATGGGCAACCCAAATCGGACAATATCTATGAGCGGATGGTCTGGGTGTTACAAATAGTATCAGAGCTAATTTTCGACCCGTTGTGCCAGTGAGGACGCTGAACCCTAAGGGGGTGGATTGTTAAATCCCATATCAGCTGGAGATGAGAACAAAGTACACTTTATAAGGGTATGAATACCTCTCCCCCTAAGAAGTGTTTTCCCAAGTGTGGGAAGAGTAAAACCGTGAGGGTCTTGGCCCAAAGGGCAACCCAAAGCGGATAATATCTATTGATGGGTGGTCTGAGCTATAGATTTCCATTCTTCAACTTTGCATGCATCAAATACTAAGTATTATGCTTCTTTCCTCTAGCAACAATGAGACTCCCCCGTGTGAGATCTATTTACCATCACCTTTAGTGCTGTGATAACCTTCATAATCAAGCTTTATAGTGGAGATAAGGTCGAGACTCATATTAGAAACATATCTCACATTTTTCAAGAAAAGAGTACAACCAATGTCTATATCCAAGAATACATCTCCACGCCAATAATACTGTATGAGGCATAATTTCCCATCCTTACATAGCCAAAGCTTCCCATAGTGTAAGATGAGAAAAACTATCTATAAGGGGTTACATGATATGATACACTCGAATCAATTATCCAATTACAATCATGACTCGTAACACTAACTGAACCATCATCACAATACACAAAAAAGTCATCCTCAGTAGTCATTATTGATATAGTATCCACTTCATCACTTTATTCCTCTTTCTTGCCTTTACCTTTTTCCCTTGACTGGTATCACTTAAGCAATCTACATTGATTCTTGTAATGCGCAAACTTTTGAAAATGAAAGCACCAGATATTTTTCTTTGACTTGGATCTTCCTCTAGATTTATCATTTCTATTTTGGGGCTCTCTACTCTTGCTTCTTCCTTTTTTTGCCTTTCCTTTCTATCACTAGATCCTATGGCTCAGACTTAATGCTCTATTCTTTTCTCCTGACTTCTTTATTCATCAATGCATCAAAAACTTGTTCTAATGTCAAAACGCCATTTGGCATAGAGTTTCTGATAGACACCACTAATGTTTCTCAACTGTCAAGAAACAAGTTAAACAATAACAGAGCTTGCACCTTATCATCCAAATTCAACTTTAGTTTGACTACTTGATTTAATAGGCCTTGGAATGTGCTTAAATGCTTACTCATGTCAGCACCATCTTTATACCACAGCCGAGTAACTTGTTTCGGTAAAGCAACTTTATTCCTGCTAGACTTCCTTTCAAATATATTTTCCAATTTTTGCCAAAGTACATCAGCGCATTTTTTTTTTGAAAAAATGGTGAAACTATTATGGTCTATCCAATGTCCAACTGTGCCAACTCTCTTTATATACATGTCATTCCATTGTTTATCAGTTATAGAACTTGGTCTAACATCATCTCCTAGAACAGGATCAAACAAATCCTTACAGTACAATAAATCTTCCATTCTAAGCTTCCAGATAGAATAATTAGATGTAGTCAATTTAATCATCAAACCCGATGTTGACTCTTCCATTTTTTTAGTACAAATATTCAACCACAAGCTATGATACCATTTGTTGGGGAGGGGGAACACATAGCGGAAGCAATAAATCAACCCAATCAACAATATACTAGGACTAATTCATCTTTCCCTACTACCAATAAAATGAGATATCTCAAAACAGCCAACCAAGCACAATGTCACAATAACAATAATAATAAGACTGATAAAAATAACAACACAAATACGCCAAAATTTTTAATGAGGAAAACCCAACTGGGAAAAACTATAGGACTAGTTTAGTCACAAACTCCACTATATCAATAATGGGTACACACAGTCATCACCAACAGGTGGATACACATCATAGGATCAACAATACATCTTCTAAATACACACTTTAAAGTCTAAGTGGTTGGAAGGATCTCACCAAAAAAGTGACCAATTTGAAAAATCTAAACCAATAGATATGTAGAGCGCATTGACCAGTAGATATGTAGAGCGCGTTGAGAGGACCATGTAGATAAAATTTCATCTTCATCAGACTCTGTTTGACCCTTGATAAAGGCTTCAAAGATGCTACACTTCTCCTTTCTCTCTAAAAATTCGAAACTACCAAAATAATAATTTTCTCTTTCCTCCTTTCTTGATTGTGTCGGCTGCCCACTTCAAGAGAAAAATAAGGGTTTTCTTGTTTAGTTGGTCAAACTACTAATAGGAATGAAAAATGGGGTTTTAGGTCATAGGCTAAACAATTGGGGGGAATTATTCTTGGCCCAACACAGACCGAGGTTTAATATATGATTTTCCATCTTCTTTTCTTTACCACTTACTGTTGTTTTTAGTTTTTCTTGTTTTATTAATCAGTCTAATCGTTCCTAAGACTAATTTCACAAGGTTTTCATCTTAGGTCTCAGATGGTCTATCATTCCAATTTATTGGTGTTTATGCTCTTTTTATTTATTATGTTTTATGCTTTATTATTAATAAGTTTCTTGTCATTTAAGAAACAAGACTTTGTCAGAATTAGGATTTCATGACTTGATCGATTAAATATTTCGATCTTTAACTTTTTCTTGTTTGCCAAAATTTTTGATTTCTTATATGAATGATAGGATAATACTATGAGTGACTTAAGGTGTTCACTAATCACAGTGTCAATTGGAATCACTCTTTTATTCTGAAATCATGGTTGATCATTTTCAATTAATGCGCTTAACTGCCATCCTAATAAAATAGTCTCTGGAAATATGTTCATGTTCTTAGAATTAGTTTACTTATTTAAGTCTATTTAATTCATTTTCATAATGTTGAATAGGTAGAGTAGATGTTTATGGACTTAGTTTGGATCTATTGGTCACTGTTTTATTAAATACTTAAGCCCCCAACAATGTTATTGCCCCGATAGTTGTTAATTGTGTGGCATAGACACCTTATGCCCTACGACTACGAAGGAGTAATTGCCACAATAAAACATTATTAAGATGACTAATAAATTGTAAAAAGATATTGTCTTATACCAGTGATTACCCTCTTTTTTCCTTTCTCTTTCTTTTTGTTTTTCTCTCTTTATCTCTTATCGTGGATGACATTTTGGAATTAATGATGAAATTTGGCATTAATGATGAAAATGATATAGAAAAATGATGCAATTGCTCTTTGACACTGAAGCAATTACTCTAGAAGAGTAGTAAAAAACAGTGCTTGCTTTGGAGTTTTCAATTTCAGGAGAATGGATTTATCCCATTAAATTTGGGAATCTACTAAACTCACTAAGGGGGTGGGTATCGAGTTTTCATTTCAATATAAGTTTTTATTACGTTTATTTTTTACTTTTTTATCCCCAGCCTTTACCCTACCATCCTCTTTACTTCCTTATCGCCTCTCAATTTCTTACGATCTCCCATCCTATCTTATCGCGTCTCATCAATGAAGGAATTTTTTTTGCGCCGTCAGATATATTTTCTGAAATCCCTCGTTTTAATTTGATGTTAAATGAACTGGATAAAACCTGGTTTCATCTCATTGTAAATGGGGCTTTTGCTCCTTTTTTCTTATATATTATCGTTTTATGATTTAATCAATAGAATAACCAATCTACTATATGGTTTGATGATGTGAAAGTGCATATGGTTATAGATTGAACTAGAATCATAAAACCAATATGCTCATTTTTTCCCTTATAATTGTTTTGTGATTTAATTTGATTTTTCGTATATAGTTTTTTTTACAAACATATGGAGATAGCCCCAATAAACATATGAAGGGAAAATTATTCTCATTTTTATTGAGGGTAAAAATTGTATTGTATTATCTTTCATTCCCATTAATGCAACAAACTAAACAACATTATTGGTATTAATACAGAAACTCAAGTTACAAACCAAATTTTTATTTTTCATACCCATCCTCATCCCCTTCTACTATTATATCCATATCTATAGCCAATCTCGTGCTCAAACCAAACGCCTAGTAATATAAATTAGTCTCATTATAAGTGTCATGTTGGAAATAAAGGTTGTAACTAATATAAAATAGTAATGCAACCATCTTTCAAATTTATGTAGCTACTAAAAGAATAGTGATATAACCTTGAAATTAATGTAACCTTAACTTCTTAAAGCATAAAGTTCCCCTATGTAATCTCCTCTTACTAAAGACTGATGCTTTCTTATGAATGATATTTGGTTGGGTCGGTCGTGCTAGGCCCAAGCCCAGACTCAGAATGGCGCATGGGTCGATCAGCCCATCCCTTGATGTTGACCTAATTCCTGTAGGTATTAGCTATATAAATTCATTACCTCATCATGAAAAAGGTACAACTTTCATTAACATAGTTTTCTTTGTTCCTAGCTACCAAAACCCTCACAAAAAAGACTAACTTGAGTGTCGGAGGGGCCTACCGGCAGTCAACCCCCGGTGTGCCTTATTGTTTTGCAGGTATTTCTGTGCTAAAATCAACCAATCTCATGGATCCAAGCGGCAGTGCCCATCCCCACCAAAATCAGACAGAACTACTTGGCGCCCACCGTGGGGCCGGGCATCAAGGCACCACGTCTAGAAGCACTCAGATCAGTCAGGCGGCGACAACAAATCCTGATGTGGCCGCTGTTGCGGCACTGGCACTACAGAGAATGGATTTGCGACTACCCGTCGCCCTTCCATCGCCGCCTCCTGATCACTAGACTCACCCTCCGTCCATCATCCAAAACCCTAGCATAAACGAGCTACCCCCTCAACACTCACATCAACATGATCAACCGCAACAATCCCAAAACCAAGACCAAGAAGCGCAAAGCGTGGCCCTAGAGAATGACGCTAGAACTAGTTCACATCCTCACGCCCAATATCCCCTCAACACGAATCCTCCTGCACCACAACAAGCCTTCCTTACACAAAGACAAATAGAAGAAACGGTCGATCTATTGATTTGCCGGATCTTACATTCTCAACCAAAACAGCAGCAAACCCCCGCTTGGTAGATTGGTGTGATGGTTGATCTGCACTCGGCTGAAGCCCTAGAAAAAATCGTGGACCACCGAATCAATATAGCCATGAATTTCCGTCCTGGTCAACCATCAGCACGATACAGCTCTCCTTTCATCCCGGAGATCCTAGATAGCCTCCCAGCGGTTGGTACTAAGATACCAACACCAGAAAAATATACTGGAAAGACCGATCCTCTCGACTATTTGTAGCACTTTCAATCGATGATGAATCTGCATTGCGTTTCAGACGCCATTCAATGTAAGGCCTTCTGCATAGCTTTTCAAGAAGGAGCCCGAAGATGGTTCAACAGCTTACCCCCACATTGCATAACCAGTTTTGAGGATTTTAAGCTGCTATTCCTCAACCAGTTTGCTACAAGTAAACGGCCACAAAAGACTGCTTTAGAAGTGATGCAGTTGACCCAAGGAAGGAATGAGAGTTTGCGGGAGTTCATCACCCGATTTAACAATGAAGCTGTCGAAATCCCTGACCTCACCTGCTTGTCCATGTTGGCTGCCTTGATGAGCAATACGAGGGATGAAGAGTTTAAGAAGTCGCTGGCTCTTGATCAGCCCAAGTCTATCCAAGAGATAAGAAATCGGGCAGATAAATACATCCAGCTGGAGGAAGTG
>JAOTAZ010000004.1:9662309-9672350 GCA_025629785.1 Erythroxylum oxycarpum
TAAATCATTAATAATTATCTAAAAATTAGTAATTTTATAAATTATTGAAAAATTTCAATTAATATTTTTTTTTCCTATTTCAATTCCAACTTTTCATTCATATTCTTATTTTTTATTTCGATTTTTTAATTTCTAGTCACGGGACTAGACCTTAGGGGCACAAGAATAGTATTTATTGACATAGACTTGGTTCGGGTCTTAAGAACACAGTGTACAATCTTATACTTAAAATTAACTCGCCTGCTGGGTCTAGTCTCCCATGGCCTACTCGCCCTAAAGAAGATCCAATTATGCCTTAAAAATTGGTAGACGCAAGAAGCTATATAGCCCAAAATACATGGTAAAAACGAAAGCCCTTCTTAGGCCCTTTAGATAGGCGAGTGATGAATTTGATGATAGCAGTTGCTAGGTCACGTGCCCAAGCGCATGTTAGTGTACAACACCCCCAACCATTTTAACCTACACTTTCCCAGCGCAGTTTAGCACCCTTCCGTATCAAACCAAATTAATCTCTCCTTTTCTCTCTCTTTCTCATTCTTCGCTCTCTCCCTCTCACTTCTTCTTCTTTCTGTGCCTGCTAAATTAGGGTTTGTTACAGTCACAGTCCTCACTCTGTACCTGGATTTGCTGCGCTCTCAATGCCTGATAACTGCTTCGTTCAATCGTGCTCTGAAGGAAACCCTAGGCAGTGCTGCAATTCTCATTTTCTCCGACTATTTCTGAATTGGTGGCTTCGCTTCAGCTTCAGGTGTGTCCTCTAAATTGATAGAAACGGTGGCGATTTAGCGATGGCTCCCAGTCGCAGAAGAGGGGTTGGTAAAGCCGCCGCCGCCGCTCCTCGTCGCGAATGGAAAGTCGGTGATCTCGTGCTCGCCAAGCTTAAAGGCTATCCTTCCTGGCCTGCCATGGTACGCCCCTTACTTTGGATTATCTTTTTACAGTTCTTGTATATTTGTGTGAAGATATTGGCGTGTTTGGATTATGTGGAGTGGTTTTAGGAAGGTTCGGGGGAGTTCTGTTCTTGGAAGGGTAATTAATTTAGGCTTCTTGATTGCACTTTTGTGTACTTTGTTGTTTTGCGTGATATCTGGTTTTGGGTTTGCAGGTTATTGTTTGATGTCTAATATGTTGTGCAATATCAGTTTAGGTGTTAGCTCTAATTTAGGAAGGAAACGTGGAATATTCATATGCTACCTTATTTGCAGGGTGTGTTATGTTTTTCTTTGTAGATGACTGCTTGATATAGGGAACTTTTGAGATTTTCTTGTTTTCTAGTTCAAAAATGTTTAGTTATTTCTAGATTGTTGATTTGTACGCTAGGTTCACTCCGTGTGCCCCTTTTGATTGGATCTGATGACATTGAGTTGTGTCAGTTGACTTTCCTGATAGCAAGGATGAAATTGAGGGTGAAGTTTATAGCAGAATCACCATTAATATGTCAATTGCACTTATTTTCTAAATGAAGCAGTTGCTATTTTGTTTTTTTTTGTTACTTTCCTGACCAAACTAAGGCTTATTAAAAAAAGGAATTTCTGCATATGCTTTTATCTTAAGCTGTGCATTGAACTTACGAACTTTGTTTCTCGTGCTAGGTAAGTGAGCCAGAGAAGTGGGGCTTTCAACCTGATTGGAAGAAAGTACTTGTTTATTTCTTTGGAACCCAGCAAATGTGAGTATGCAAGCAAATTTGTTGTCAAGATCATAATCTATGCTAAATATAGTTTGTTTCGTCCAAAAATTTCCAAAGTGCTGGAGGATTTTTATTTTATTTTTTATTCTTAAATTCTTAATTCAGTGGGGTCATAAGTTGGTTATGACCAGTTTTTAGGCTGCTTAATGAAACTGTATTTTTGGTTGTTTTATTAATTAGTGTGACTGATGAATAAATTTGATATGTGAAATTCTGCTCATGTAATACTACATTATAAATAGATTCTCTCTTTACTCTGAATTCATTTATCTTGGAAGTCTCATCTCATTATTCAATTTCCTTATTCTGATAAAGAGTAGCTGGGAATGGTGGAGATTGTCATGGAATTTAAGTCCTCCATTGTGCCCCAAATCCTTAACATGGCTGGTCTCGTTTTTATTTAATACATTTGTGCAGGGTTCAAGAGATTTAATATTGTGAATTTTGTTGGAAGAAGAATGATCTTTGGCCAAAGATATTTTCCTTTCGGAACTTTCTTTTCTAATTCTGATTTTGTTTCATTGAATTGTTCAAAAGTTTTACACAATGTGATTTCAGATAGTACGTAAAACTTGTAGTAGCCTGAGAAATTCAAGTCTTGGCCTTTTGACTGAATTGAAAATTTGAGGAATGGGGAAGTTGCCTTCATAATGGCAACCATGTAAATGTGTTCTAGGTCTGTCTAATGACAACCATGTAACTGTGTTCTAGGTTTCGTCTAATGAAAACCATGCATCTCTTGGAAACCATTTTAGTTTTGTCTATAAGCTCTAATTATAGCTCTTATGACCAGTAATAAGATTGAAATATGGGATCTGGGTCCTAAGTTTTTAATATTGATTCTTTTGGATGATCTAGTGGATCGCTGTCTTGTATGGATATAGGCTTTAAGATAGTTAGGGGCTTGCATGACGTTAAATTAGGATATGTGGTTGTGCTTCATACTTTAACTCGTCTAGTTGATTTGAGAATCCAGAACTGAATTTCTGCTGGGATTAACTTCTATTTTGAGTTTTAGGCTAAGTATCATTAATTTCTTATTTTTGTCATTGTTGCTGACGTTATGATGGTTGAATTTTGTAATTTTTGTCTTGTAAAACGTTTATTTGTTATGTTGCATAGGATTACTGTGTTTCATCGTTACTTTTTTAGTTATAGGTTCTGCCATTCATTGGTCACTGCATGACATATGTATTTCATTTGAATGACTTGAAAGTAATTATGCGGGCACTATTCACAAGCAATTGATTATATTTAACTCGAGCATGGAAATCAAAAACTTCATTTGCTAAGCATTACAAAAGAATGGGTAAAGTCTTCAGATTATTAATTGGACTAGGCAAATGAAATGGCGAGTTCTCTAAAGAAGCAAGGATTTGTAGGAGGCATTTCTCCTTTAGATTGTGCCATTGTGGGTTATCGATGCCACACATTTCCTTATTGGTGATCCTTTCTGTTAAAATTGTTACAATGTTCTTTTTCCAGGGTTTTGTTCTATAGATATAAAGGTCTTTTCAGTACACTACAGAGTACTTGATCATTTCTGACAGAAGATTCAATTCTTTGGATTTGTAGCTCATTTGGTGAAATGGTCATGCATATTAGAAATTGAGTGAATGCCATATCTTATCTATTTATTCTTTTGGAATTCTAGTGCATTATTCTCCTCCTCAAATAGATTAAGTCATTGTTAAATGTGACTTATTTTGATGCTTGTTTCCTTTGATGTGAGAGAAAAAATGCCATGGTGATCAAGTTGTCCCTCATTATATTTGAAAACAATTCAGCAGTGATAATCTTTACTGGGAAGCATTTTAGTTATTTTCCCATGAGAAATTTTCTCCTATTTAAACATGAGCATATCTTCTTTCATAATTAACATAAAGGAATTCATGCATCGTGATTTTAGTCTTCATGTTCTATATTTCTACTTGTTTGACATTTTCTTGATGTTTTCTCCATATGATGTTTTCCTGTTTTTGGATTATAATAGCTGATCTATTTGATTATTTTCCATATGAATGATGATTGAAGATCTTAGTTGAAATGCATATTGCCACTTTGCTATGTAGTGATTATTTGTTGTTATTCAGAGCTTTCTGCAATCCTGCTGATGTTGAAGAGTTTACTGAGGAGACAAAGCAATCTCTTCTGACCAAACGTCAGGGGAAAGGTGCAGATTTTGTTCGTGCAGTGCAGGAGATCATTGAAAGCTATGAGAAATCAAAAAATCAAGACCATTTTAACCCTAATGATAAAACGGGACATGCAAATGGTGGGAAATCAGAGGAGTTATCATCTCAATTTGAGGTCAAGGATCAGAGAGAATCTTCAAAGACAACTGCTACATGTAGAAATGGTACTAGTCTTCTGACCTCAAATGATCCAGATGTGGCAGAACCCAGTTCTTTGCATGACAAGGAATCGTTGTTGCAGCAAGCTACTAATAGTGTTACGGCTGCAGGAAAACCTGTGTTGACTACTTACATTTCAAGAAAAAGATCCGGAGGCCTACGGTCTAGGAAACGCGTGACAGAGAAAAAAACACCAGCTCTTGAAAGGTCTAGAAGCTCATCTCTTTTGGGATCTTGTAGATTTCAAAACTTCACAACTGCATGTAATGATGTTAGTAAGTTTTCTGGGAATGTACCAACTGATGTAATCCAAGGATTTTTGCGAAGGAACAAGCAAATCAGGAAATCACCGGCTACAGAATGCAATGATATGGATTCATCTGCTTTTGTTTTGAGTGATGGCATTGAGGACAGTGGTTCTGAAATTGTTACTGCTGATTCTGATTCCATCAGTTTGAATGAGGGAAGTGCCACAGAGGGTAGTTGTAAACCAGAATACTCCGAGTCTCTTGTTGAGGGGTCAGAGGGGGATGCTGAATTGAGCAAAGGGCTTGACTTCCAAATTAGAGCTGCTCTTATAAAGAAGAAAAGGAAACCAAGTAGAAAGCGAGTAACTAATGAGGCAGCTGATTCAATTGTCAAAGCAGAAAGGGAGGCTGATTTAGAGGTACATAACAGTATTCAAACTGCACAAAATGCCTGTTCAAATTTCATCGAAAGGTGTAACAAAGGGGAAGGGGACGAGCACTTACCATTAGTTAAACGAGCCAGAGTTAGAATGGGTAAGCCATCGCCTTTGAAAGAAAAAAATAACGGCTCTTCTCAATTGGTAGAGAAACACTTTAATGAATTTCCAGTTAAACAAGTGAATGTACAGAATAGCTTCTGTCAAGTAGTTGCACCCAATCGTTTGGAGCAGATTAGCCCTTCTAGAAATTCTTGCAATGATTGTGCTGATACAGATGCATTTGCAGGGAAGAGAGATTTACAGAAATCATCACCTCCAGAGGGATGCACTAGAATTCTAGGAAATGGGTCACGACTTCTAAAAGTTAAGGAAACCCAGTCCCTCGGATGTTCAACTGATGGTGAAGCTGCTTTACCTCCATCCAAACGTCTTCATCGTGCCCTGGAAGCCATGTCTGCTAATGCTGCTGAGGAAGGTGAACTGTATGCAGAAGCATCAAGGACAAGGACAGGGATCAATTGTGGGTCAATATCTACAGGGCAAAGTTTTCTTATAGATGTTGGAAGCAAAGAAACCAATGGTTTGGGAGAGGGGATTATAGACTCTGTTGACTGTAAAGCTTTTGCATGTTTTTCGAGTTCTAGCATAATTAGGGGTGAAGCAGACACATGCAATCTATCTATTGAAAGCTCTGAAGGAAAAGAACCTTCGAAAGACATCTCTAGAGGGGATATGGATGCTGATGGCAGCAAAGTTCATCTTACAACTTGCGTAGTCATAAAAACAGATAGTCCCGTACATTCGACACCTGATATCAGTGGAGGAGAGACTATATTGCTATGCAACCATGAATCACAGGAGCATTTAATGCTTGTCAAGGATGAGAACAATTCTGAAAATGTTAAGTCGAGAGATTTTGGAGGTAAAAATCCTGATAAAAGACTCGAGGATTTGGAAAATTGTAGGCCAATTCCGGCTCTTGTTTCGCAGGCTTATGAAGATGCCATGAATATGCTTCAGCGAAGTGCAGAGGTTACTACTTGGTCATTCAGGTCTCCGAATGAAGACAACATTCAAGCAAATGGCTTGTAAGTCTTTCTCCTGGCTTTGAATCAAGTTCATTAGTCTACAGTATGATTATGGTTTTCTACCAAGCATTCACGATAGCTTCTTTTTACGATTGCACATAAATTGTCATTTTAATTTGATGGATTATGTACTTGTACTCTTTGTTCTCACCTATTACTGCAATTTGGTACGGAGAAATTTACCCACCTTTATCTCAAACTCCAGAATGTGAAATTATTTTTGGTCATGTTATTTGTTCATTGGAGAAGTTGCAAGTATGAATTGCTATCTGAATTTCCTTTTTTTTTTTTGGCGTGATTCGTCATGTTTTGGCAAGCATCTTTGAGCTTTTTAAAAATTTGTTCTAGGTGTGAGCTAGGACAAGATGCCAAGTGTGATAAAAAACATGATGCTTGTCATGTCTCTGTTTCTGATGATCGTTCATGTGAGAGGCAACTTTTGGTTGTCCAGTCAAGTCCATTGACAGCTGATGGAGTTGAATCTCCTGCACGACCCTCTCCACCTACCACTTCATTGTGCGACGTGTCAACTGCAGAAAGTGCTAATTTTACTCAAAACAGTGGCTGTTCAAGTCCCAGTGGACATTTGCAACAGAAGAAAATTTTGTGCACTTCAGTTGGTGATGATGACAAATTTGAAACATCAATGCCTCAACGGCCAAAATCTGTTGGCAAATGGAGTAATTCTACAGAAGCACATGCTACTCTTTCATCATTTGAGGAAATGCTTGGATCATTGACAAGGACAAAGGAGAGTATTGGGCGGGCAACACGCTTGGCTATTGACTGTGCAAAGTTTGGTGTCTGTTCTAAGGTACAGTTCTGGTGCCATGTTATGTAGTTTACTTTTTACTCAGCTTTTGCTCTCAAGAGATAATGTGCTATGCAGAATTGAATTTCATTTAGGAAGTTAGATTTATGTAGTGAGAGTTAAGTTTGTGCAACTATAAAAATAGTCAGAATTTCTTATCTAGCTCTACTCCTCGGTTCTTGTAAAGGCTACTCTACCCCAGGCCCTTGATGTTTTTCTTCTTATATTGCTCTTGCCTTCTGAAATAGGTGGTGGAGATTCTAGCCCGTAGTTTGGAGACTGAATCAAATTTACACAAAAGGGTTGATCTATTCTTCCTTGTTGACTCTATCACTCAGTGCTCTCGTGGACTGAAAGGTAAATTGCTTTCATTTAAGTTGCCTAGATTTATGTAGTGAATCAATTCACTAGAGGGTAAACATACTCTTCCATGTGGATTTCAACATGGTACTCTCTTTGTTTTCTTATTGGAAGTGGAATTCTTATGTCTAGTTTGAATTTCTAGGTGATGTTGGTGGTATATATCCTTCAGCTATTCAAGCAGCATTGAGGCGCCTGCTTTCTGCTGCTGCTCCTCCTGGAAGTTATGCGCTAGAAAATCGCAGGCAGTGTATGAAGGCAAGTTTTGAACACATGACATTTTGCTTTCTATTTTCTATTTTGATTTTATCTTAGGCCTTTTACCTTTTATGTTATTTTTCAGGTTTTGAGGCTTTGGCTGGAAAGAAGGATTCTTCCAGAATCTGTCATACGCCATCACATGAGGGAACTTGATTCACTTGGTGGTTCTTCTGCTGGGCCTTATGCTCGTCGTTCAGCGAGAACGGAAAGGTCTTTAGATGATCCTGTTAGGGACATGGAGGGTATGCTTGTCGACGAATATGGAAGGTTTGAATTTTTTGAAATTTGTGTTTCTTTTATAGCAGTTCTGAATTTCCTTTGAACATGTTTACTAATGCTTATTATTCTTGCAGCAATTCAAGTTTTCAACTTCCAGGGTTTTGTATGCCTCGCATGCTCAAGGATGAAGATGAAGGAAGTGATTCTGACGGAGAGAGTTTTGAGGCAGTGACTCCTGAACATCAGTGTGAAGCCTTGGAAGAACACGAGTCCATCCCTGCCATGGAAAAACATACACACATCTTGGAGGATGTTGATGGTGAGCTTGAAATGGAGGATGTGGCTCCTTCTAGTGAGATTGAAATGCACTCAAATGGTGGCATTGTTAGAGAGAATGCTGGACAGAATACACAAGCTCAGAAAGTACATTGTTTTCCACAGTCCTATGCCCCGCCACTTCCTCATGATCTCCCACCATCATCACCACCATTGCCATCATCTCCACCGCCACCACTGCCACTGCCACCACCGCCACTTGTTATTTGCCCTTCATATGTAATGCATTACTCACCATAATGCTTTTATTTCTTGGTTCATGATGTTGATTAGTTTCCCAAAGTTAGGGGTCCATGCCTAAAAATATAAAGAATCAATTGTTAAGCCATTGTTTGTGATTTTCATCAAATTTGTAGGGTATGCAAGAGGATCTGAGACAACCTGTTGTTCAGCAATCAGTTGTAACAAGGACAACTTCATCAATTTCCAATGGAGTGGATTGTCATGCTCCAGAATTTAGGGAGCAGATGCGGAAGCAGACTTCTAGCACTACTCATCCTGTAAGACCAATGAGAGATGTTCAACATCCTGATGGTCCAAGCTTCTACCACAAGCATTATCCTCTAAGACCACCACATCATCCATCCTCAAATCAGTTCTCTTATTTTGAACAGTCAGGCAATTATATGAGGTGTCGAAGAGGAAGTCCACCACCTTCCTACTCCCATAGATACTACCCTTCGCATGACGCTGAAGTTGGACACTATTATAATAACCATGAGAGAATGAGGCAAACTCCATATGAGATGAGTGAGAATTGGAGATGTCCCCCTTTTCATGGTAAGGTTCTTTATTACATGAGACTTAATTGTGATTTGAGAAAAATAATGCTGCACTGTGGTGCTTATTCTGGCATCCTTACATTGTGAGATCATCCTTTGACTGCCCCAGGTCCACGGTATCCAGAAAAGTCCAAAGCATCTTATGGATCAGGTCCATATGGTTGTCCCCCAAGAGAAACTAATAGATATTCGCATCATGAGTGGGAATTTCCCCCCCGAGGAACACATCATAGAAATTTTACTTCCTTTAGACCACCACCTTGTGAAGGTGGAGTTCGAGTAGCACATAGAGGTATGTTGCTTGACTATTAGATTTATATTCTAATGCAGAGTGTGAGAATATATATTCGTACCTGTGCTACTTTCTCCTTGGTTTTCTTGTTCGTTTAAATGTTGTGCTAATGATGTGGTTTCAAAAATTAAATGTTCCTAGGCAGCTTGGAATTGGTAGTCAATTTACTAGTATTATTGAAGCTGAAATCTCGTTTTTGTTTTAGCTCCAGGCATATGGCGGCCAAGATGAGCAACTATTACTTGCCTGCTTCAGGCACCGCCATGTTGTCTGCATGCCTAAACTTCGACATGTTATGGTGAGATGTTTCAACGGTTATTCTAAATAGTGGGGTCGCCATTTGTGAAGATGATCCATCTTTTTTGGTGATTTCTTCGGCCTGCTCAAAAGTGTGAGATGCATGCATCTCTAGCGAGCATGAGAGGGAAAGTGTTTAAATAGATGTGAATGATAATGGTGGACCGGGTTTTGTATTGTACATAGTTATTTTAGCAAAGCTAATGTAGACGACGGCTACTCAGTGGTACAGTCATAGAAATTTGAAGAGTCGTAATTTTTAACTCCAGGCAGTCAATATAATTGGTTCCATTTTTCACTTTTGGTATTGTAATTTTATTTATTATAAAAAGGAATGCTGTTACCATCATTCTGTTGTATTCAGTTGTTTTAAGCTTTTCATTGTACTTTTCACTTATTTAGGTAACGTGAAATATTGGAGGTGTTTGGCAAAATATCTCAGCGGCTGTTTTTTAACTTATTGGCCATCTTACAGGCTATTGATGTGTTTAATAAATGATCAATTTGTTAGCTTATTTAACCTTAATAAGCAGATTTTTAAAAGCCCTGTAAGAGGAACTTTTAGAGTTAGTTATTTGCTAATAAGTAGATTTTTAAAAGTTTCATAATAGGAGTTTTTAGAGTTAGTTATTTGTTAATGATAGTATTATTCTCCATTTTATTTTACTTTTATTCTGTGTATTTTTAAATTTAGTTTTTTTTATCGTACAATTATGTTGTGAAGTTTAGAAGAATATAATAAAAAGGAGTTAATTAAACTTTTTGATCTTTATTTAATTTTATAATACTAGTTTATATTTAAAAATATTATAATATTAAATTTTTAAACATGAAGACATCAAAATAATATTTTTAGTATATAA
>JAOTAZ010000004.1:9739173-9753910 GCA_025629785.1 Erythroxylum oxycarpum
CTCATAATATATTATTAACAAATCATAATGTTAATACATGAATCACATATGTCCATTGGCCTAGGGCACACTACTAACAGGGTTAATGTTTTGACCTTAATCTTTTTTCTTTTGTTTTCATGTATTTCTGTTATTTTGTTTATTCCTATCTTACGTGTTATTTGTTCTCCTCAAATTAAGGATAATGTGTTGTGCAAGTGAGGGGAGGTTTGCATTGTTATTTTTATGTTGAGTGTTAATTTTGCATGTCGTATATTAGTTTTATTCAGGATTTCATGGTGTAAATCGTGTAAATGTGTCAATGGATAAGACTTAATGGAATTGGTTTAGCTTTGAACATAGTCTTTTAAGTTGTAAAGGTTTATTAGTTTGTGAAATTTGTTTTCTAGGTATCTTTAGTTAAATATGCATGTTAATTAGGATATGGTGTTAGTTCATTCACCTTACACAATTTTCTACATATATTTATAATTTTAGGTCAATTGAATAAGTAGCATCTTTAGTATCTTTTCATGAGGATAATTAGCTAAAGAAATGAGCTAGGTGATATAAAATGTGAACAAATTGTGTATTGTTAACAAATAACTATTATGTTGGCCTTTAAGTTATGAATAGAGCTAGTAGTCAATTGAGAATGCGATCTAGTTGAGTAATCGGGGGACAATCATCACAAATGTTTGCCTTCATGTCAAAAGGCTAGAAAGACATTTCATCCAAGCCAATTAATAAAACATAACCTAGTTGAGTAATCGGAGCACATTCATCACAAATGTCTACACTCGTGTCAAAAGACCAGGTCAATGTTAAAGAAAATTAACAAAAAAATAGTGCTTTTATAAATAAATCCTACTTAGGGATAGTTACAATTTTGATTGACTAACTAATTATCAATGTGTGTGTGTAAGTGCTGAGGGGTGAGTGAATATGACATTAAGAACTTGATTAGTATGCATATTTATTTCGAAGTGCTTAGCCAAAGATTTCATAAGTTAATAAGTTAGAACAACTTGAAGGATGTTGTTTGCTGTTAAATTAGTTTCATGAAGTTTGATGCCATTGTATCATTTTGGTATATGCTTGTATATATATGTTATTGTTTGGTGTTTGATTATACATTTATTCTATTTTTGCTTGAGGAAAAGTAAAATTTTAAGTTTGAGGATGTTGATAGTTATAGTTTACATTATATTTTAGTATGTATTTTAGTGTGTTTTTACATATTGATTAGATGAATTGTGTATGTTTAGGTTTAAAATTATGTAATGAGATAATGTGCTTATGTTTCTTAGTGTTATGTGGTTTAGAATATGTTAGTGTGTTTGAGGTATTTTTATGCTTTTGTTAGTGTCTGAAATCAAATGAAGAAGATCAATGGAAGTTAGAGAAATTTTGTAGAAAGAGCCAGGCCAAAATTGTGAAATCCTTGTCATGGTCGTGTCAAAAGTGATCTAGTTAAGGGTCAAGATTGTGACATCATTGTCACGACTATGACAGAAGCTCATTTTCAAAGGTCACGATCATGACATCAATGTCACAATCATGTAAGAAGTTTATTTTCAAAGGTCATGTTCGTTACATATTTATCATAATCGTGACAAGTGTAAGACAGATGCAGGGATTTGTTTTTGTTTCAATTTTTAAAGGTCATTTTAGACATTTTGTCCAGGGTAAAACCTATTTTTTATCCTAAAATGAAAAAGGACTATAAAATAAAATAAGATGAACCTAATGAGCTAAGCCTCCATCTTACCATTTAGAGAAAGAAGCCAAGGAAGAAAGAAGAAGCAGAGAAAAGAAGAAGAAGAAAAGCTACTGCCAGACACTCATTATCATTCCTTTCCAAGTTATTTCAATTTCCTCTTGTTATTTACTTCATATGATGTATGATTTGGATATGAGGATAATCAATACTTTGTTAAGGATGTTTTAATTTCATTTGGGGTTGTTTCTTGTATAGTTGTGAATTGAAAGAGTGAACTGATAGTAACATGATTAGGATGGGTAATGAGAAATAACAAGCTAATAAATCACATAAACATCAAATCGGTAACTATACAAGAGAGATCTTGTGTGAGGATTTGATAGTCTATTATTGCTTAAGAACTAATTGGAACGTGAGCTTTTTTGTTAATTAAGAAATTACAAAATCCAAAATTTGAATTTAATTAGGGACTATGAGTTAAGGTTTAATGATTAAGTCTGAAGAGAGAATAATCAACCATTCAAATTTTTAGGAACGATACCAATTAAATTAAAAGTAATTAAGGTAGCAATTGATAATAGAATGAATCCCCTCTTCCCATAATTGTTTAGTCTTGTCTTGTGTGATTTCTTGATTGTTAAGTCATTGTGCTCTAATTTTATTTCCTTATGTTAATTTTATAATTTAAATTTCAGTCAATTCATAATCAAATTTTTAATTTGTTGTTTTAGTTTTCATTTTCATTTTTATCACATTTGTTATAACCTTAAATAACATTCGCATTCAATTAGTTCACTAATTCCTCAAAGGACCGACAGCTCAATACTAACAGTTACAATTCTATATGCTTGTGCATTATTGAGGGTTTTATAGAAGTAAAACTTGCTAAACAGATATATGGGCAACACTTTCACTTCATATATGTAGGCAAGAGATTGCTTCTTACAAAACAAATTTGATCACTACCTTTGCCTAGTTGTCTTCTATCCCATAAAGTTTTTCTTTTTTTGGGAGCTCGCTAACCTCTGATCACTCCTCCATCCTTATTTTGAAAGAAAAAGATAACACCAAAAGAAGATCCCCACTTAGAGTCTTAAATTCCATCCTGAACAATATTGGATTTAAAGAGGTTGTTATGAGAGGTCTTACTATGTTATATAATGGGTCTCAGGCTTTCAAAAGTTCTCAAGGTATAAAAGCTATCAAATATGAATTTATTAAATTATGAAAAGGGCATATTGATCCAATGCTAAATCCTTAAACTCACTTATTGCATATCAGGAAATGTTGCCAATTAACCCTGGGGGATCTCAAGCTCAAACACTTAGAAGCTATATTGCTGCAATAGTACAAAACAACCTAAAAACTTTGGATTCTTAGCTAAAAGAAAATATCTATACTGATTTAGTTGAAGGAAGGTGAGAAAAACACCAAATTCAATATAATTGCATACTATCAAAAAGGAACAAAAACAACGTCATCTCCTTCCATGATAGTGAAGGAAGAATTATCCAAAACTAGGATGATCTAAAATTCTTAGCTTATAATCATTTTAAGAAGCAGTTAAGAACTAGTGTTCCCATACTCCCCTTAACTGAGGAGATTAAGATCAACTTAGAAGGTTCATATCCCTCTCATACTTATATTAATCTTTTGAAGGAGGCTATAATTGAGGAAAATAGATCTACCTTTTTCACCTTCCATCCAGTTAAGTCCCCTGGCTTAGATGGCTTCATATCATATTACTGCAGAATCCATAGGACTTACTAGGTAATTTAGTAATTGGAGCTATAAAAATATTCTTCCTAAGTGGAAAAATGCTATCTAAACTCAATAAAATCTACATTTTCATGGTTCTCAAATCGTTTAATGTTGTGGTTATGCCACCTGAGAAAAACTTACAAGTTTGAGATTTGGCAAGTAAAAAATAGGTAACTTGAGAGCTTCATTCTTGGAGAGTGGGACTCTATGCATTTTTTCCATCTCAAAATGAATTTTTGTTTGATCAAAAGATCTACCAAGAGAAGGCTGCAACTTATTCTGATTGAGTACCCACTGTATTGGAAATTCATCACCTATAATAGAAGAAACATCACTAGTGTGAATATAAAGAGATGTATGGAGTTTTCATACAAGTTATGTTCAAATTTATGCTTCACTAAACTGAATATAAAATAAAGAGAAAAGATGAGGGTCTTCTTCATCAATGTCATTTCATAAAACAAGTTTAGCTTCTAACTTCTTTTCGTCCTTCATGTCAATAAACTCTTCCAAGATTATTGGATTCTTTTCCTTAACAAGCTTATCACAATTATCATTAGACACAATTTCTAGTCCTCCATTACCTTTTTGACCTCTCTTTAGGCATCCATAATGTATAGGTTTCTCCACCAGAGTTCTCATTAATGATTCTTTAAACCACCCTGCGATTACCCTACAACAATCCTCCTTTGTGGCCCTGTTATAGTAAAGGACTGTGTTAAGGCTTCTCTTAAAAATGCTTATGATGATGATGTCTTCCACAAAGACTTAATGTGTTTGTTGAGGGTCGGTCACCCTGAGGGATGGTACACTTTGAATGGCATTATGGAGTCTATGTTCTTAATGCTAGTCTCCATTGTCTCATCTCTTCTTCCTTTGGTGATCCCTCCTCCGTCACTCCTCTCTTCTCCCTCCTCCCGTTCCATGCTTGCAGATGTTGATGTTAGGTTACATTAGATCCACGAAATATTCCTGTCTTCAATATCAAGAAATGAAAACCAACCAAATGTTTAGAAAGGGAAAACAAGCAGACTGTAACATATCAAAATCCTTAAATATAAACAATATGCATAGCAAGCACATACCAAATATCATCAATCACATTCATAAAGGCTTTGATTTTCGTGAGAAGAAAGTGAAATATTGATGGGTTTGGAAGATTCTAGCCAAAAGAAGCGAAAGTTGGAAACTTTATCTAACATGATCAAGTAGAAAGACGTGTATATTCAAAATATACCTCAGAACATAACAATAAAAACATGTAAAACTAAATAAAGAAATAGAAAAGTTTTGATGAAGAATATAAGAGAAAGGGAGATTACGAGACTGAGGGTGAGAGCAGGAGAAGCACAGAAGTCTTTGGTGTGAGAAATAAAATAAAATTTTAATTTTTTTAAAACAAAAGTGGGTCCCACCTTGCCACATTAGCAATAACATGACACCGAGGGGTGGATGAAAAATTATTAGAAATTTCCATATCAATGCTGACTTGGCACATAATAGAGGAGGGGTTAAAATTTCAGTTATGATGGGGTCAATTTTAATGTTTTTTAAATTTTAAGGTTATAATTGTCCTTTCTGGAATGTTAGAGTTAGACTTGTCGATATAATCAATAAACAACCTGGAATCCCTATGAGAGTACGTTCTATTTAGATTCACGGATCAATGAACATCTCGAAATCTCCAAGATATCTCCAACCCAATTCTTTACCATTATTATTAGTCTTTTCTAAATTTTCGATCCGTTTGCCTTTTGTTTACATTCATTGCATCTTATCTATTTTATTTTCATCATTTTAGGGTGTTTTGTTTTCTTTTGTTTGTAACATTTGAAATAGCATTTGCATCCCAACTCTCTGTGGTTTAACCCTAGCTCGTCATTCACTACATAGTTTAGTAGTTAGGAATTTTATATTTGGTAGTTAACGACTGGCTATCAAATTTTTGGCACTGTTGTCGGGGAATCGTGTGTTAATTGTTGTTTCTTATTTTTTAATTTAAGTATGATCTTTTTCATTCTTTCATCAATCTGCTTGTCCTATAGTTCCTCAAAACACATTCGTTTGCATAAATTTGCTAAGGAAAATAGAGGTTCATTACTTTCTCTATTGAAGCATTTCTCTTTTTCTCCTATTGCGTGTCACTCCAGATTTCATCAAAGAGAGCAAGGAATCCGTACACATCTTCCTAGGAGCATTCGTTGTTGATCCTTGGAAGAAGAAGTAGATGGTAATTCAGAGAAACATAAGAGATTATGGAACATGATCAGTGAACCTTAAAGGGGCTTGCAACTCCTTCTTTCAATCCTGATATGCTTTGTACCAATTATCTAGATGATGAGTTGGAAGTTGAAATTAAGCCTCGAATAATACATGCACTACCTACTTTTACACGTTTTCATGACACCAGCTTACTAGGATCAGGCTACATCACAGTTCCCAACAAGTTCTCGAAGGAGTTTCACATCGCAAGCTCAAGTATGAAGCCAACAGGAGTCTCAATGGAGCAACTCATTCTAAAGGCAATTCCATTTGCCTTAGGAGTTGTTGTATATCTTGCTCACCTACTCGATCAACACGTGGGAGAAAATGCAGTATTTGTTTCTAGAGAAGTACTTCCCTTCCTCAAGAGTCGCTAACATTAGGAAGGAGATTTGTGGCATTCGACAATACACAGGGGAGTCTTTGCATGAGTATTAGTAGTGTTTCAAGAAGCTTTGGAATAGCTATCCAAACCATCAAATAAGTGACTAGTTATTAATTCAATATTTCTATGAAGTTTTGCTTCCTTTGGATAGGAATATGATAGATGCTGCGAGTGGTAGAGCCTTGGTAGACAAGAAATTGGAGGATTCTAAAAACTTGATAGCATCAATGGCAACAAAATCTTAGTATTGGGGAAATAGCAGTGATGCTTCCTCCTCAACAAAGTAGATGAAGGACATCTCCATTTCCAAGTTGGAGCAACAAGTCATAAATTTGACTTCATCAGTACATCAAGCAGTGATAGGAAAGGGGCCTACCATGGTACATGGTATTTGTGATTTAGCTGACCATCCCATAAATACTTGCCCTTCCTTGGAGGATGAACAACACATCAATGCAATTGGAGGGTTCTAAGGACAATAGCGGAGGTATGACCGTTTTTCCCCCATTTACAATCTGAGGTGGAAGGATCATCCTAACTTCAAGTATGGAAACCCACAACAAGGAAACAATTTTAATGCACGCCAACCAATTGTCAATAGTAGTAATAAGGATTCCATACACCAACAAGTTTCCATTAGAATCAACCATAGTTTTAGCCAAGGCCACTGTTTCCACAACCACCATAACAACAATAAGCTAGAGGTTTGTCCTCAGAGGATATTGTTAAAAGATTAGAACGCTTTTTAATTTCAACATGAAGTGAGTAGTGGTTTGAAGAATTTGGAAAATCAGGTTAGTCACTTAGCTGATGCTGTGGGAAGCTATAGGCCCAAAGTTCCACTAGGTTGCCTAGTCCACTTGAACATAACCCAAGAGAAGATGCTTGCACCATTACCTTGAGAAGTGGAAAGGAGTTACAATGGTCGAAGGGAAGGAGAAAGAAGAAGAGGAAGAAACTAAGCTAACAAAGAAGAAGAAGGATCACCATCCTCTGGTAAATACTTCTGATATGTGTTTAATTGTTGATACATTTAATCATTTACACTTAGAAATTAATGACACGAAAATGCTTTAGATACTCACTTTAATTCATATATTATTTTAGGTATAATTTGGAAGCAAAGAAATTAAAGTGAGTCAAAAGTACCACGTATGGGTCATTTTCTAAATCTTTATTTTCTTTACTTGTTTTTATGGAGGAAGAAGAAAAAAATAAAAATAAATAAAAGATAAGCAAAATGAGAAGTAGCCAAAGGAAACAACTGAATCAAAACGACACAGTAGCATGGAGCAGAAACATAAAAGAGCAGAAGGCACGTGTTAAACGCATGCAACAGGAGTGAAACGCATGCAGCAGGAGTGAAACACATGTGTTGGTGTTAACGCTACGTTTAAGCAGCACAAGAAAAAGGCATGCGGGAAGGATTTAAGAGCAAGCGATTTTTAATTGTCAAATCAATAAATAAGTGACGCAGCAGTAAATCAAGAGGTTACAATAGCAAAACGTAGGGCGCTGGTGCATTTTGCTCAAAACACACGGGCACAAGGCACAGCATAGGACGAGGATTTAAAGGGGTTCCAATTTTAATTAACCCATCAACGACAGTAACGCTACAGGAACAAAGGATCAAATACATAACCAGCAAAGAAACACAGGCAACCGTTGCGTAAGTCTACGTTTAACGCATTTTTATGTGTTAAATGTGGAAGAGGAGATTGAGCTGGTAGACGAGGAGAGGAGAGCTGCCACAGAAAAGAGCAAAAGGCAGTGAAGTAAAACAAAGGGAGTTTTTGGCTAGGGTTTAGAATAAGGGCTGAAGCATTTTTCCGTGAAAGACCTATGAAAGGCTAGACATCCCAATGCCGGTTCGAACGTGGCATCGGCGTCAACGGCTTGGGTTAAGTAATTTTATTATTATTTTGTTGTTTCTTTCTCTCATTAGGAATTGATTGTGTTATCCGATGTTAATTGATTAGGGTTGTGTGTATGGATAATCAGATTCTTGTTATTATTTGGCTATTTGTGTATGAACCCATTGGGTAGTGGGATTTGATGATTTTAATGTGTTCATTGAATCATTAATTACAAACTCATTGCTAGTATTTTGATATAATCTGTAATTGCTATGTTAAACTTCATATGTAGCGACTAATGATTCGTAATCATTAGGAATAACATGACCTAGGTTAAATGATGTATCATATGTGATTGTTGCCTTGATTAATTGGTTTTCCTAATTCATAATGCTACTACCTAATTAAATCTAAAGATCGTATCCTAGGTTGTTCGGTGGTTAGGTTTAATTAATGATCATATCTTGATTAAACCAAACCTAAGGGAAAACTCGGGTTAATCATTAACCCATGATTAATAATTGCTAGAAGAGGATAAAGAACAACAAATTAATAAAATATGCTTACTCAGGGTGTAGGTTGAGATTGAACCTTTATCTTTTTTTTTCATGTTTTCTTTACTTTGTTTTAATTAGTTAGTTTTTTATTTTCTTATTCCAATAATTCGAAACCCCCGTTAAGTGTAAACATCGATTAATTTCATTTCATAAACTTTACACACACTTTCTGTGGGATCGACCTAGACTCACCACTATTATAATAGTAGGTCTAGTTATTTTATTTTGACTAGTGTAATGACACACGGTCAAATTTTTGGCGCCGTTATCCATGAGTGCATTGTTTTAGTTTTTGTTTGTGATTTAATTGGTTTTTTGTATATATTTGTTTGCAAGTGATTTCTTGTTTGTTATTTTGTGATCCTTTCTTTTTTATTTTGTGCTTGAAAAAATTTCGATATGGACGGAAGTAATTTCTTTTATAGCTCATATCTTCAATCCTATAACAATGTTTGAACTGATCAACCTAACTTTTGTTATGGATGGGATAATCATCATAATTACTTTCATGATAGTTTGTAGGATGCACAACAATACTCGTACAGATCAGAAGCTTCCTATCATAACTTCGGTCCATCTCTGGAAGAGTTGATGTTGCAATTGCAAGAGAATACTTTACAATTCCAGAAGGATGGAGGGCAATTTCCAAAAAACACATGTTCTATTGCCTAAGATCCGGATAGCCAACATAATTTAGTTGCATCTTTAGAAGAACTTGTTAATAATATGGCTACTAACAATTTACAATTTCTGTAGGATATGCAGCAAGAATTGCAAGAATTCTGATAAGAGACAAAAGCAAGCCAACAGAGGATGGAAAACCTAATGGGTCAGATGGCAATAAGCCTCGATTGCCTAGAATTGCAAAGCGAAGAGGAGCAGTCGTATCAACCCGAGGTGTACCAAATTGAAGTCTGTGCAAAAATTTTACAAAGTGATAAAGGGTTGAGAATTTTGAGGTCAACCTTCAATGAATTGTTGGTGTTGAAGAAGTTAAGAAGGAGCTCGACGTTGAAGAGGACACATCTTTTAGCTCGGAGGTAAGTACTGAGTCCATGATTATTCTTAAAACTAACTCTTTACCTCTACGTAATAGATTGGAGGAATTAAATGATGAAAAAAAAGGTGAAGAGACGTTCAAAATATTTATAGATTGTAAGGACTCAGTCAAGATTGAGAATTTGAGGATAGGGAAGACACTGAATGAAGATGACGATCAACTAAGGCCATATCATAAACTACCTCACGTGGAAGTGGCGCTAATTGTAATACTCGAATATCACAATTTTGTAACGTGAGGAGAAGGAGTCGAGCCACGAACCTAAACAAAAGAGCTTCTTGGGAGGCAACCCAAGGGAAGTAAATTTCTTTTCTTTTCCACTTCCACATTATTTCTTATATGCATGTGTGTTTTTTAATTTGTTTGTTTTACATGTTTCTAAGTTTTCAATTAAAATGAGAGAAAGAATAAAACAAATGAAAAAACATTTTCTCATTTTTTATTACTTCTGGGATTATATCATCATGATTACAGTGTGAACTGACTAGATAATTTCATAGCAACTTTAACATGTACTTTTGCTCTTGTGATTGGCTGATATGCATTATCTTTAGAAGAGTAGTAACTAATGGTAGACAAAGTCGTTGAGATTTTGAGCCTTGTTTGACTGACACATCCATATCAATCTCATTGACTTTTGATAATGTGTGACCTTCATGACATGTACATCTCAATTTGCATTGACTTTCTATTTGAGATCATATTTTTATCACATGCATTAACATGAATATGATTAGGCATTCTTTTTTTTCATAAACTACATTGGCCAAATATCTTATCCTATTGACATGATTTTTCTCTTGATAAACCCCTTTAAGCTTTAGCCTTTATTTTTGTATAAACCACATTTTAAGCTTTTAAACCTAACCAAATATCCTACCTAAGTCATAAAGCTAGTGGAACATTTGTGATTGTTGAGTTTGTAGATATACAAAATTCTAAGTGTGGGGGTGTACATATATGAGGGTTGGTTATAATCTTGGAATGTTATTTTATGTCTTATAATTGAAATTCCCATGTTGACGTAGTTTATTTTAATTTTTACGAGGAGAAGAAAGAAAGAAAAAAAGAGAAAAAAGAAAATAAAAGAAAATAAAAAAGAAAGAAAGGAAAAAAAGAAAAAAGAAAAAAAATTTGTTTAAGATAAATTTATTAAGGAATAATTGCATATGTGTTGAAAAGTTGTTTATGGTTTATGCGTCTTCCTAGAGTTGTAATGGATGTATTATTTGAGTATGTTGAATATGAGGTAGATGTTGATTTAGAAGGTTCACTCTTGTATGAGTGATTCCTTAGGATTGGTATAGGTTTCATGTGGTCTGTGTATGATAGTTGAATGGGGTTGTGAAATGTAAATGTTGCATTCGTCATAGCTGACGGTACTTAGTTTTTGATGAGTGTTGCTTTGTTTCACTAGCTTTGTTGACTTTCATGCTACTTGAACCAAATACATCCCTTACTTTTGCCCACATTATAACCCCAAAATGTCGTTTGATTCATGATTTAGCATGTGAACATTAGTGGTGGAGAAATGAAATGATTTGCAAAATTATGGATTGTCATGATCATCAATGGTGTTAAGTGTACCTATGGATATATTTTAGTTAAACACATTTTTCGAGTCTACCATTAGATTGCTTAGTTTTTGAAGATATTGAATGTTGATTGATCATGAGTAAACGCTTGGAATGTTGATTTCTTGCTATGATTTTTGAAAGTCAATCATCTTTGGTTATGATTATATAGTCTTAGAAAAATATAGAAATTGAGTTAATGTTTTGGGTCAATGAACTTAATTTGACAATTTGCCTGAGGACAGACAAAAGCTAAGTGTGGGGGAAATTGATATGTGCTTAATTGTTGATATTTTTAATTATTTTTACTTAGCAAGTATTGATACAAAAATGATTAAAATACTTACTTTAATTTATATTTCGATTTAGGTACAATTTGGGTGCAAAGAAATTAAAGTGAGTTAAAAGCATTACATTTGGGTCATTTTTCGAAGAATTATTTTTGCTTATCTTAATGGTGCAAAAAGAGGAAAAAAACAAGAAAGACAAGAAAAATGAAATACGAAAAAGGAAGAAAAATTTTAATGCGAAAATGGTCCATCATTAATATATAGTGGACGCAACAAATGAATTAAGAGAGACATTTAATTGCTAAGGAACCAACAATAGTGATTGGAAATAAATCAAGTGGAAACATGCTAGAAGGGCAACACACAAAAGGGGACGCTCCAGGATGCTATTGCAAGGTTGCAAATTAAATGGGGGGCAATTAAATTTTCCCATCAAGGAACAAAAGTGACGGCACTATACATGCAGCTCACAAAGGAAAGGAGGTAGTGGCAAATTAAAAAGAGAACGACGTGGACCAAAGAGGGCAGAGATGTTCAGTGTTTAATAAAAACTCAAGTCACACATACCCAGGAGATTAGAGAAAAATAAATCAGGGCAGCAATTAAATCATGTAAGGGCTGGAGGCCTAACGTAACTAACGAAAGGAGCAAATTAAATCAAAACACGCAGGTGCACAACAGAGACAGCACAGTTGGGGGCGCAATATGTCACAAAGAACGACGTCACACAAGACAAAAACGCAGAAGAGAAGCAATAGTTGGGCAGTACACACAGAAGGCAAGCAAGGTTTTAAGTTCAGAGAGACCTTTAATGGTTTTGTCAACAAACAGGAGAGAGGAGGCCAGCGTGAGTGGAGCTGCATATAGGCGCAAACACTGGAGACGTGAGACGATAATCACGTAAGAGGTGTAAATAAAGAGATAACAAGCCACAAGAATAAAATAAGAGAATCCTCTATGAACAGTGGCGGCAAAGACAAGCACAAAGGAATGGGATTTAAGAGCATGAAACATTTATTTGTCTTGTCATTGTAATAGTGAGCAGAGTAGTGGAAGCTTGGTGTAGACGGGAGTTTGCGTGAGAGAAGAGAAATTAAAGGTTTTTGTCTAGGCATTAAGATGGGGGCTAAAGTAATTTTTTGGGAGAGACCCATGAAGAGCTAAACATTTCGACGCAGGTTCGAAGGTAAAATCGACGTCAATGACCCAGGTTAAGTATTTTATTTATTATTTTATTATTTCTTTCTCTCATTAGGAATTGATTGTGTTATCTTGTTTTAATTGATTTGGATATTACGTACGGATAATCAAATTTTTGTTATTATTTTGTTATTTGTGTATGAACCTATTGGGTATTGTGATTTGATAATTTTATTACGTTCATTGAATTGTGAATTTCAATCCCATTGCTAGAATTTCAATATAATCCGTAATTGTTATATTAAAATTCACGTGCAGCGACTAATGATTCGTAATCATTAGGGATAATATGACCTAGGTTAAATGACGCATCTTATGTGGTTATTGCCTTGATTAATCAGTTTTCCTATTTCGTAATGCTATAATGCTACCGCCTAATTAAATCTAGAGATCGTATCCTAGGTTGCTTAGTGGTTAGGTTTAATCAACGATCGTGTCCTGATTAGACAAAACCTAAGGGAGAACTCGAGTTAATTTTTAACCCACGGTTAATAGTTGCTAGGAGAGGTTAATGAACAACAAATTGATAAAATATGCTTAGTTATGGTGTAGGTCGAGATTGAACCGAATAACTAGGTCCCTACCGAATTTCCCACATTTACCATTTTATTTCATGTTTTTTTAATTTGTTTTTATTAGTTAATTTTATTTTATTTTCTTTTTTAAAAATCCAAAACCCCCAATAGTGTAAACACCAATTAATTTCATTTCATAAACTTTTCTCACACTCTCTATGGGATCGACCTAGACTCGCCACTACTATAGTAGTAGTCTAGTTATTTTAATTTGGATTAGTATTATGATGCGTGGTCAAATTTTGGCACCGTTGCCGTGGAGTGTGGTGTTTTAGTTTTTGTTTGTGATTTAATTAGTGTTTTGTATATCTTTGTTCGTAAGTGATTTCTTTTCTGTTATTTTGTGATCTGTTCATTTTTTTTTGTTTCGTGTTTAAAAAAACAATATGGACAGAAGTAATTTCTTTTATAATTCATATTCATATTTTTATAACAATTTTTGGACTGATCAACTTAACTTTTATTATGGATGGAATAATTATCAAAATTACTTCCATGATAGTTTGCAGGATGCACAACAATTCTCGTACAGACCAGAAACTTCCGATCACAACTCCGGTCCATCTCTGGAAGAGTTGATGTTACAGTTGCAGGAGAATAGTTTACAATTCCAAAAGAATTGTGGGTAATTTCCAACAAACACATGTTCTAGCGCCCAAGATCCAGAGAGCCAACATAATTCAGTTGCCTAGTTAGAAAAATTGTTAATAATATGGCTGCTAACAATTTACAATTTCTATAGGATATGCAATAATTTCAACACCATATGCAACAGAAAATGGAAGAATTGCGACAAGAGACAAAACGACACCAATAGAGGATGGAAAACCTAATGGGTTAGACGGTAATAAGCCTTGATCACCTAGATTTGCAACGAGAAGAGGGGCAGCTGTATCAACCTTAGGTGTATCCAATTGAAGTCTATGCGGAAAATTTACAAAGTGATGAGGAGCTTGAGAATTTTGAGGTCAACCCTCAATGAATTGTTTATGTCGAAGAAGTTAAGGAGGAGCTCAAAGTTGCAAAATACATATCTTTTAGCTCGGGGGTACTTACTGAGTCCATAATTATTTTGGAAAATTACTCTTTACCTTTACATAACAGATTGGAGGAATTAAATGATGAAGAAAAAGGTGAGGAGATGTTTGAAATATTTCCGAAGTGTATGGACTCGGATGGGATTGAGAAGCTAAGGGTAGGGAAGACGCTGAAAGAGGATGACGATCAACTAAGGCCCTATCCAGAACTACCTCACGTAGAGGAGCCGCATGTGATACATGAAGATCACAATTTTGTCATGTGAGGAAAAAAAGGAGTCGAGCCAGCGCCCCTAAACAAAGACACTTCTTGGGAGGTGACCCAAGGGAAGTAAATTTCTTTTCCTTTACATTTCCACATTACTCTTTTGATATGCATGTGTGTTTGTTTTTTTAATTTATTTGTTTTACTTGTTTTTAAGTTTTCAATCAAAATGAGAGAAAGAATAAAACAAATGAAACAAACATTTTCTCATTT
>JAOTAZ010000004.1:9832504-9845312 GCA_025629785.1 Erythroxylum oxycarpum
AATCAACTGAAAATTAAATAACAAAAATACTTGAGACAAACGAAGACTTCCCTATGAATTTATCTTCTCGAAATAATTCAGCAGAAAACTTCCTTCACAAAAATCAGTCGCTATATTCTTTGACATACGCAGCAGCAGTTTTTATCTTCAAAGACCCACAGAAACGAATTCACCAAACTCACGCACACACTTACTACAGTCCAATTATCAACATGTTTTAGCCCATCAAAAGAACATTGTGCGTAGAATCAAAAGCATCCTAGGCGCACCAAGCCAACCTATTTTCAAGACCCACATAATCTTCACCTTGACCACATAAATCACGCAAACTGCTCTCCCAATATACCCAAGGTGAGACACAATTTAACTCATACAAGAACCAAGTGCACAGTGAGCTTAGGATTTTTCAAAGACATAAATATTCCACCTAAAGGAAAATTGCGTAGCCAGCTTATCTTAACACGTGACCAACGTCGCTTCAAACAATACACGTACTGCAAATTATTTTTTCACAAACCCCCTCTAGGTTTTTTGTAAATAACGTGTAGTAATAGACTCCTACATAAAATCAAACAAGTGACCTATATTCATGTAATGTGAACTCAACCAAAGATGTCCATCTTGTAAAAAATGCGATAACCAAAGCACACCAACCCATTGACGATTTGAACTTCTATTAAAACACAATCTCTACCTATTTTTAACAAACCAATTAGTAATTGTAATTTTCTTATATGTCTAATTTAAAATGTCAAAAGTAAATAAGACATATATATAATATATCCTAACAAAAATTATTAAAAAATGAAGAGTAAGGTTTATTAACTATTATTGGTATCACAAAACCTTGAACAAGACAAGTTTGTGGATAATAATAATTAAGCAAGACATTGTGCAAAGTAAGTTTCAGCTACAGCAGTTGGGATCTTAGCAGGAGCAGCTTTGTCAAGAAACTGTCCCACAATGGAAACGCTTGGTCGGACCACAAGCTTCTTCCATGCCTCATCCGCTTCCTTTCCACGCTTGCAGAAAACTTCTGTTGCATCAATCCGATGGATGTTCCAACCCTTCAGGTTTCTAAGTCGATGAATTTTCTCCAGCTGACGACAAGCTAAATGGCACGTGTTACTTTTGATGTCACATACTGCTTCATGAAGCAACTTAGCACAGTTTTCTTCCTCAAGGACTGATTCACATTTCAAGTACCTATCCAGCTCAGGGACACCAATTGATCTCCTGATTCCTCTGGAATAATCTGCTTCTGGATCAAAAATCTTCCTAACCTCATCAACCATCCCTTTCTTAACCATTTGATCAACTCTTTTCGACACGAACCCGTGCAGTACAGGAATTGACACATCCACCCAAAGGAAGCAACAATCGTATTTCGATCTGAATATGAAGTCTTCATCATCGACCAAAGCTTCAATGTATGAATTGGAGCCTCCAACGATGATTGGAAGCACCCCTCGCGTGCAAATCGATTCAATGGTCAGTGAAGCCAGATTGCAGAAATTTGTTGCTGTAAAATCAACATAAGGATTTACTACGCCTAACAAATGGTGAGGAATTCCTGACTTCTCTTCTTCAGTAATTTTATTTGTGACAGTGTCTAGTCCCTTGTAAACTTGCATTTTATCAGAGTTTATGATTTCTGCGGGAAACTGGGTGGCAAGGTCGATGGAGAGACGGGACTTCCCAGTTCCTGTCGCTCCCATTACGATCACAATCCTCTCCTTTTGCCATCTTCGACATAACATATCCATTTTGAGTCTGCCAGTAGGAATATTGATCAAACGAGGTGATTGTTGGCACATGGACATGGAAAGTTTCATTTCTGTAAAATTACCTGATGATCATCAAAAAGATGATGGGTCATTTCATGTTAAATTATAGTTAAACGAAAAGCTGAAGACAATTGCACATGAACATATGACAAAGAATTCTTTTTAATGCTCGGTTACTCACCTTAATTTTCCTCTGTAAGTGATAGGCAAGATATGGTATGCAAGGATTGCGAAAACAAAGAGTGGAAGTAAATAGATTCAGATAGTTATTATTTCCCTTGCTAATTAACTTCAATCTGTTGCACAAGCCATGGGGTGAGATGGGGTATATATACTGGTTAATTATATAGATCTATGTATGATGTATCTATAGTTGCCCACTACTTGTTGTCTTCGAGCAATATGCTATTTACGTGCAATCTTCTATAAATTACTACCTGAAATTCATCTTCTGAGTTTCTAAAGGAGCATCCTGTTGTATAAATTCAAAGGCTTCTTTACTTTTTCACTACAAACATTTTGTAGAAAAGATTCCTTTTTAGTGCTTTGAAACTATGATTTGATTACTTGCCTTTGCATTAAGATTGGTAGAATTTGTTTCAAGATTACTTGCCTTTCCACCCCGGCCTTTGAACTACAAAGGCTTAGACATTTCTTCTGGAGAAAGTTGAAAGATTCTTTCAGGGAAAGTTCTCATTACAGAAAAGTTATAGTTGCTGCACCTATAAAAAAAGATACTTGAACAAAGTGAACAATAGTTATCAAATCTAAAATTAACAATTTATCGTATGATGGAATTGATAAGTAAGTAATTGTTAATATATTATTAAAAATATAATATAAAATAGTGATTGATTAAATAATTTATATAAAATATGGGATTAATAAGTTATTAATACTTGAAATTAGCACCAAGCTAATTGAATGATAGTATAGCAAGTTTTGGTATACAGAAGATACTCAAGCTCGTCCTTTTGAAGAGTGTGCAAGGACGGACGAAGGTACTAGCGCCTTAGGTAAATGAAATTGAAACTGATGGCTATAGATTCTTAGAAGGTGAGGAGGGAATGTCGAGCCTGGCTGGGGTCGACTAACCGTATATGGACCTTTCTATTATCAATCACATCTGATTCCATCAAACAAGTGGCCTGGACGAATAGACAAGACGTCCTGTCCAGGTTTCGAATTCTCTGGTGAGTGGTGAAGGCCGTGACTTGCAATATTTGATGATTTTGCAAATCCCCCGCACTCTTTAAATGGTATTTATCTTGAATATGTTAAAATTATTTTGGCTACAATTTAGGTAATTTTTTATTTCTCCAAATCGAACGTAAATCTCATAATAATAATAATTCAATTTATAGAACGTGATTTGATACGGATAGAATTAAATTGAAAGATGCAACTTTTGTGTATTTCAGAATTAAATTACAGGACATGCCTTGCAGTTGTGTAAATGGTGAAGAAAAAGAAGAAACGTGCACTGTCAATAATGACAAATTTAGCCTTGACTTATGGTCCAAAGGAAAGGATAATCCGCTTTTGCTACGTCTACACTAATGGCAATATGCGTACAAGTCAACGATCAGGTATGTCAAAGACTTTAGACACGAATTGCTCACTCCAAGGCAAGGAAGCAAGTCTTGGAAAAAGACGGTGCACAAGGAGCTTGCTTTTATGGTGGAATTTTTGACTCGGAACTTCAACGGCCTATTTGTGCTTTTGTTCCACTGACCAACAACTTCATAGCTCCAAATGGTCCAACAAGTCAATGCACTTACCTATAAATACGTGGTCATGGCTTCTCTATTCTCTATTCTATTTCTACCCCCTAAGGGCCTTCGTTAACCTTAATGGTTTATTGGCTTATAGTTACTTGATTTTTGTTTGGGTACGAGGGCTAAGAGTTCTTTGTAAAGAGCCATTTTGAGTGTGGATTATTTCTTAACCAAAAAAAAAAAAGAAGTAAGAAAGGCCTTATTTGGACTTTTGGCAACCAAATGCTGCAGGTGGCGAGGTGAAATGATTTCAAGTTCTAATATTTTCTTCAGTTGCATCTGATTTCTAATCAATAAGTTGAAAAAATGACCGACACTCTCTTCTCAATCGACTTTTGAGAAAAATACGCATCTACTAAGACCGCATATATCACACTAGCAAAGCAATGCGTAAAGCCCGCATGTTAGTGTCATCTTTATTTTCAATCCATTAAACGCAAAACAGCACATGGTGCTGTGAAGCAATGCGTACAACTCAGTCGCTGAACTAATCAAAATGCTATCCATACCGGACCAAATCCAGTAGCTTACGGCTTTGTTAGATTTCTTTTTTGACATTTTAAATTTATTTTCTTCAAAATTTTTAAATAATAAATGTAAAGGCTTTAGTTCTTAACAAATATTTGACACCTTGTTTTAATTTCTCAAAATACTTAGAGAATAATGAATATTTGATTAAAGTATGTCCTTTTAGTTATCAACAAAATACTTACTCAGCTCAAGCTCTTTTCATATCTGCCCGAGTCTGAACCTCTCCATTTCCTATTTTTCGGGGTAAATATATTCATCACAACAAACTTGAACTCTTTTCGTACATGCCATATAGTGTTCGCTGTCTCCATTTCCTTATTTCCTGGGTAAAAATATCCATCACAGCAAGCTTGAACTCCCCCATAAAATTATTGACGAGGCAAATCATCGTGCATGCCACTACGCGTGTTGCTATCGATCAGTGCCTTCATACCTTTTGGATTGGTTTTGTTCTTAGGGATCGGCTGATGGGCACGACTCATATGTCCTGTCTTCGTCTCCAGCAAATGCCAGACACTGGAGCTAAGTCAGTCTTTGACCATTACAAGCACAACTCCAATAGCCAACAATATTCGTGGGAATTATTAAAAACTATTTTACCAACTTACATCATATCCTATTTGAATTCATTGTTTTCTTATAATGTCGCAGCCGCTAAATAATGTGATATTTAGATAAATATCGAATAAGAACTAGCCATATTATTTATCTATTTTGTTTTTTTTTTCAAATAAGGAAATGAATTATTAGGCAATATTAATATTTACAAGGAATGAATCAAAATAACCTTTTACAAAAATTCATATAATAAATATAAGTCAAATGCATCACTAATATGGAGCCATGCCAGACTATTGGCTTACTAATTAGCAGAGGGGAACCTAACTCCCAAGTAATTAGACATTACAAATTTCATCTCATCTTCATATCTCGAGTAAGTGACAAAGCTGATCCTCTTGTTGTTACTAGCTCCATGGTTCGAATGCTGCTCTTTTTCACTCGCCAGTTCTGGAGAAGTATATTGGTTCTTGAATGTACACATTAATTCCTTTCTTAACGTATGCTACAAACTGAGTTGCCTAAAGCTACTTGAAAACATTTGCCATCAACCTTGTTCTTTTGAATTAAGCTGGTAACCATTTAAGAGTATTTCTCCATTTTGTAATATGATGGTTCAAATTGCATGTCTTCAGAATATTCTTCTATACCATATTAGAGAATAAACAATCAAAGAATGAATGATCATTAGATTCATTAGCTTCCAGGCATAAACTGCCCTTGAGATTATGATGAGGAAGAGAAGATCTTTTGAGAGATTCATAGTACTGAATCTCCCTTTCAATGTAACTTAGAGAATGAAGAAAATTTTTGGAGACAGTATCTCGTTATCAGGGACAGCAGGATACTTGGGATTCAAGATCCCTTAACTATCGCACACCATCAGTTGACTTCCTATTACGGTTATCCGTTGTAATCATCTAGCTGTAAGAATTAGCATAACTGTCGTTACATATTGTAATTATATAGCTGTAAGAATTAGCACAATTATAGGCCAAGATTGTAGCTTGTAAGTAGTATAAATCGTGTGACTTTTCTAGCAATACAATTGCGCAAAATTCTCCAATTACTTGTTTTACTTATATGGTATCAAAGCACAATACACGATCCATCATGTCTTCCAATACTCAAACCTCTTCCGCTCAATCTTCAGCCACTAATTCTCCTCTACTTTCTGCACCCACACTTACTGTTTCCAATCCCTCTACCTTGCTGTATGCTCAATACACTTTTGCTATTAAACTCAAACCCACAAATTACTTAATCTGGAAGACCCAATTCAATCCCATCCTAAAGTGTTACAACCTCACTTCTCATATTGATGGCACTGAAGCCCCTGCACAAACTATTCTTGATCAAGAAACAAGCGTTGTCGTTCCTAACCCAGAATTTCACAATTGGGTTTATCAAGACCAACTTTTAGTTGGTTGGATTCTTTCCTCGTTGACAGAGGAGGTATTCCCTTATGTGGTTGATCAAGAATCAGCCTATGATGTTTGGAATGCTCTTCGACAAGCCTTCAGTGCAGGATCCAGTGCTAGGCAAGTTCAACTTCATATGGCCTTGCAAAACTTGACAGCAGAAGACAAGTCTATGGCTCAACTTCTCAAAGAAGCCAAATCCATCAAAGACGAACTAGCAGCAACAGGATTTCCGCTTGGACCAGCTGAGTTCAATGCAAACATTTTCCGACTCCTACCTGCAGATTATCACCCAATCCTTGCTGCCATGTCCTATAAAAAGGATGAAGTAAGTTTTTCTGAATTATCAGGAGCTTTAATTTCACATGAAATTCTTCTGCAAAGTTCCAGGAAATCTGTCCCTGCAGTAGCCAATATTGCATATCAGGGATCATCTCAATTGAAAAACAATAACAACAAATTCCACAACAGCAACCGAAAAGGAAACTACAATGGCAACCATACCTACAAATCTGGTAAGAAATGGTTTTCAAATCCCTGTCAGATCTGCAACATGAACAACCATCAAGCAAACACCTGCAGAAAAAGATATGACAAGAGTTCAGAGAATCCAAGTGCTAATATCGCAATGAGTTCTTCCTCTAGCAGATCAAATGATTGGTATGCTGATTCTGCTGCCAGTCACCATATGACACCAGACTTGGCCAATCTTGGAATCTCCGAGGAATACAAAGGACAGGATAATGTAATCATTGGTAATGGCTCAGGTATTTCCATCAAACATACTGGAAAATCTGCATTATTGACACAGCATAAACCACTGATTTTGAATAAGATTCTTCATGTCCCATCTTTACAAAACCAATTGCTCTCTGTCAATAAAATTGCTAAGGACAACAAGTGTTATTTTAAGTTCTATGATTCTCACTTTCTTGTGAAAGATCAGATAACAAAGAAGCTTTTACTAAAGGGGCCTGCTGAAGATGGCGTTTACAAGATTTCTGGTCTTCAATTGAAATCTTTACATCCACAACCTAAAGCGTTTATGGCAGAAAAGCTCAGCTTGAAGGATTGGCATGCACGACTTGGTCATGCAAATTATGGGACAGTGTCCAAACTTGTTAAAAATTTTGATTTGCCTTGTTCAATAAAGGATGTTCCACCTCCAGTTTGTGCGTCTTGTTGTCTTGGTAAACTTAGTAGGATTCCCTTACCTGCTACTGGCACTATTACGAAGAATAAGTTTGATTTGGTTCATGGTGATGTATGGGGTCCAGCTCCTATGACTTCCTTGTCTGGTGACAGATATTTTCTAATCTTAGTTGACGATTTTTCAAGGTTTGCATGGATATATCCTCTTAAGCTTAAAAGTGATGTGTTTGCTATCATATGTCAATTTGTTGCTATGATTGAACGCCAATTTCAAACCAAAATCAAAGCTTTTCAGTCCGATTGGGGGGGTGAATTTAGGAATGTCAACACTTTTCTAAAAAATTCTGGCATTTTACATCGACTTGTCTGTGCTCACACCCATGAACAAAATGGCACAGTGGAAAGAAAGATTAGACATGTGGTTGATACTGGTTTATCTCTTTTGGCACATTCCCACGCTCCGTTGAAGTTTTGGACTTATGCTTTTGCGTCTGCCATTCACATCATTAATCGTTTACCATCTGTTGTTCTTCATAATATCTCTCCATTTGAGAAACTCTTTGGAGACAAACCTGATTATAGTAATTTCAAGATCTTTGGTTGCACTGTATATCCCTTGCTTCGGCCTTATAACGCACACAAGTTTTCTTTTCGAAGTACTCCTTGTGTTTATCTTGGTAATGCAGTTGATCATGTAGGAGCGATTTGTTTTGATCCCTCCACAAGCAGAACTTACATTTGCAGGCATTATAAGCTGGATGAAACAAAATTCTTGTATCAAGATGCAGTGGCTTCGAAGCATTCTATTTTAGGACCTGCACCAGATGCCACCACCAATTATAGTCCTTGGCTCACTCTTTCAACCGTACCAGTTCCTACTGCCTTGTCTCCTTTGCCATCTAGACCTCCTAGCAGTCCAACTACTCCTGTCCATCCACAGAGGTCTTCTAGCTCTGTCTCTCCTCAACAACGCACACCTGATCTCACTAGCTCAGGAACCACAACACCTTCAGACAATACCTCACCAGCAACCTCTTCCTGTCCGAATATCGACTCAGTACAACCTGCACATGCTATTACAGGCAGTCCAGCTGAAGCCCCTGTGAGTGCCCCGCCTGCCGCTAGGCAACATGATCATCCAATGATTTTGAGACCACATCCCAAAAAGAAGCTTCTCAATACAGCAGTGATGGCCCCCATCAGTGACACTGTCATAGCACTTGAGCCTACTTCTTTCTCACAAGCTGTGAAGCACAAGTCCTGGAGAGAAGCTATGAGCAGTGAAATTTCAGCCTTACTAAAACATGGGACATGGGATTTGGTTCCTAAACCTATGCACGGCAACATTGTGGGCAACAAATGGGTATATCGAATCAAATATCAACCGGATGGTAGTATTGAACGTTTTAAAGCTCGTTTGGTGGCTAAGGGCTATACGCAGCAGGAGGGGATCGACTATTCAGCCACATTTTCTCCTGTGGTCAAGTCCACAACGATCAGGCTCATTTTATCTATTGCGGTGTCCAATCACTGGCATTTACAACAACTTGACATATCCAATGCTTTTCTCAATGGTACATTGGATGAAGAAGTATACATGCACCAGCCACAAGGTTTTATTGATACTGATCATCCAGATTATGTTTGTAGGCTCCGCAAGTCCTTATATGGTTTAAAACAGGCCCCCAGGGCTTGGTACACTCGTCTTAGTTCTTATCTTATGCATCACGGGTTTATCATGTCTCATACTGATCCTTCATTGTTCATTTTACACGTGCAAAAGCATGTGGTCTACTTACTCTTATACGTTGACGACATCGTCTTAACTGGCAGCAGCACCACTATCATCCACAACGTTGTTCAAAAGCTCTCTTTCGAATTTGAGCTTCGAGATTTGGGCACTCTCAAGTATTTTCTTGGAATTGAAGTTCAAACGCGGGGTAATGGATTGCTTCTAACTCAGGAGAAGTATCTTTCTGATTTGCTTAAAATAACGCAGATGGACGGTGCCAAACCTGTCAAAACTCCACTACCTGCAACTGCACAGTTTACACCGACTGATGGTGACCCCTTATCTGATCCATACATTTACAGGAGGACAATAGGAGCTCTTCAATACGCCTGTTTAACTCGCCCAGACCTTACGTATGCCGTAAACAAGCTCAGCCAGTTCATGGCTTCGCCAACAGACATACATTGGCAGGCTTGTAAGAGAGTCCTTCGCTATGTCAGAGATACGCTTTCACAAGGTCTTCTAATTGTTCCTAGCTCTACCACTAACCTGCAAGTGTTCACAGATGCCGATTGGGCTGGCGATCATGCAGACAGAAGATCAACCAGCGGTTTCGCTGCCTATTTGGGACAAAATCTCATTGCTTGGTGTTCTAAGAAGCAACATACAGTTGCTCGTTCATCTACCGAGGCAGAGTATCGCTCAGTGGCTAATGCTGCGGCAGAAATCTTATGGTTAAAGTCTCTATTGAAGGAACTTGGTCACACTATCTCTCACCCCATCACGATTTGGTGTGATAACATGGGGGCAGCATTTTTATCTCTTAATCCAGTCTTTAAAGCAAGGACAAAACACATTGAGTGCGATTATCATTTCGTACGTGAACAATGCAGCAAGGGGGTTCTCACCGTCAAACATATCTCCACTAAGGATCAAATCGCAGACATTTTTACCAAACCGTTGTCGTCTGTGCGATTTTTAGAGCTAAAAAGCAAGCTTCGAGTCCTTCCAAGAAGCTCTCTTGCTTGAGGGGGGCTATCAGGGACATCAGGATACTTGGGATTCAAGATCCCTTAACTATCGCACACAATCAGTTGACTTCCTATTATGGTTATCCGTTGTAATCATCTAGCTGTAAGAATTAGCATAACTGTCGTTACATATTGTAATTATATAGCTGTAAGAATTAGCACAATTATAGGCCAAGATTGTAGCTTGTAAGTAGTATAAATCGTGTGACTTTTCCAGCAATACAATTGTGCAAAATTCTCCAATTACTTGTTTTACTTATACTTGTTATAGATTAAAAGTTTTCACCTTACCTTTGGAGCTGAAGTTTTACCCAAAGAATGCCTCAACTATAATACTTTATCTTCTCGAAGAGGATTTAGGGGATATGGTGGAAAGTATTTTTGAAAAAAATTATGAAATTCTCTTGCAATAATACCAATCTCCCCTATTAATCAAGCAACTCACGTTAGCATTAACAGGGAAGAAGATTTAGCATAGTTTGGCAATTAATTTAAAGGGCTTAGAACACACTAATTATCTGGTCATAACATGCTTCATTCCAATTCTCCAATTTGTACTGAATTATTGGCTGTAGAGTTTCCCTGAGTTTCAGGTAATAATTACTGAAAACATCTTTTAATTCAATTAAATACTTCCTGCAATTAGTATTAAGTGTATTTACAACCTCAAAGATATGTGCTTTTTTAGATCATAGATTTTCCTTTCTACAATATTAACTCAAGTTTAACTTTTTAATTAAGGACAAAAGAGTTTTGTCAATCACATTTAATTTTGACATAGTACTAAATTAAGTTTATTTTAAAAATCAGCTTCTCTAAAATAAAGTCTATCCACATGTATTGACATAAAAATTTTACAAAATCTTGGATAAGTGAAAAGATCAAACTTTTAAATTAAACATTAAAGATGATTATAATTTCAAAACTCCACAGTAATAACAGTACCAAAAAGAGAATATGATATAATGCTCAAATTCCTGCTAACATACTACTAGTTATCATTATTCTTTAAGAGAACTCCTCTTAGAGAACTTCGGCTACTACAACCTCCACTCTTCACATTTGGAAGATGAATACAAGTGCAATGCATCACCTTTCACCCGACTAGCTTCTTTTCACCTCTACTTTTCTTTTCACTAAAATATCTCCATTCGGCTTTGTTTCCTTCCTTCCAGCTCTAATCATCTTTTTCATTTTATTAAACTACCTCCTTTCAACTTTCTTTCCTCCCTTCCACCTACACTCATCTTTTCTTTTTTCTAAACTTCTTCCATTCAACTTTCTTTCCTCAAATCTAGGTTTTGTTTCACACTTCCTTTTCTCTCTTCTAAGGGCAATTTGGTCTTTCCTACATTTCCTTTCCTTTCTGTTTTTTCCCCTTTTATAGGTCTGGCTACTATCTTCTGCACAAGCTGCCTAGAACCTTTGCCTTTTACCAAACTGAGTCTTTTGATCTTCAGACATATCAGTAGCTCATTTGCCCTTAAAGAATGTAGAAGGCTCTTCTCTTCCTCCTTAAGTTGCTACTGCAGTTCATCCACAAGTTAGGAAAAAACTGGAAATAAGTTATAGGGGAGGGGCAGGACTATACCTTAGATTACTGCCCTTCGAAAGATAGGAGGATGGCAGATCGTGTTTTCCCTTAAGTTGGATTTCCTCTAGGTTGGTGCAGAAACTTGGGAAGCTTTATTGATTGGCTTCTTTTGGGATAGGAGACTTACATTTTTAGCTATTAAAAAATGGGCACAAGCTATGTGGAAAAACAAAGGTTTACATGAAGTGCTTATAACAGAAGAAAACATGTTGCTATTTACCTTCTCATCAAAAGATGTAGCTACAAAAGTGGTGGAGGAGGATCCTTGGCATATCCTGAATAAGCCTTTATTTCTATAGCCTTGGAGGTCAGGGATCCAAGTTGTTTCTATTAAACACCAAGTTGTTCTCTTATAGGTACATTTGCATAATGTTCCATTTAAATATTGGACTACCAAAGGCCTTAGCATGATGGCAAGCTACCTTAACATTCCTCTCTGTATGGATGAAAATACTGCACAAAGGAAAAGAGTGGGTTATGCAAGGCTATGTATTAATGTTTAATCAATCCAAAATCTGCCAGAAAGTATACCAGTTATGAGATTGGGAGCAAATGGCTCTTTGTTTGAAGACAATGTCTATGTTAACTATCACTAGAATCCATCTCTGAAATCTTAAGGGAAAAGGTTGATATCAACGGGTAAGAAATTCCTAAGAGGAGATTACGAGGAGCTTATGAGATTGGATGAACATGCAGGTCAGCAAAGTACTCAAAAGGAATCTTCTCAAGCGATTGTACCAAAAGTATACATTGAACCCGTAAGTGATTTACAAGTGGTAACTTCACCCACTGCAAATCCCAAGTTTCAGATGGATACTCAAGCTAGTAATGGGGAAAAGATAGAGGTCCCGGAGCAATTAAACGCCCCTTCCATGCTAAAACAAAATGGATCTCTAAACATCTCCTCCTCATCTATAATGGAAGATGATCTGGTTACTTCTTTTGAGACTGTGGTAACAACGAGAGCAAGTAAGAGCAGAAAGAAAGGCTTTAAATGTACCATGTCTTCTTAATGACTTGCTTTACATGGAATGTTAAAGATATTAGTGATTGAGCCAAGTTTACATTATAAATTGGCTATACTTTCATAACTGTTTATGCACTAGTTGACTCCTAATTGATGACTTTTGTGCTTAAATTGGTTCCGTATAACGAGCTCTTGTAATTCGCAATTTGTCAGTAAATTGTCATAATTTGATATTAATTTCTCTATAATTTTCATAA
>JAOTAZ010000004.1:9887504-9902265 GCA_025629785.1 Erythroxylum oxycarpum
TCATAAATCAAGAGTCAACAAATGCATAATTACTAAAGAAAACAGGCCTAATTTATAGTATAAATTCGGTTCAATCAAGTTGTTTGTAACCAAAAGGATTAAAGATCTATCATTGTAGACACGTATTAGTTATGGGTTAAGGTTAGTATTTTTTTTTCTCTCTATTATAGTATGAATCATAATCGAATGGGCTGAATAAATTTTATTATAGACAATCTTGAGAGAATTCTAGACTTGAAATATTGTTTAGAATATTAAATTTACAAATTATTCCAATTCAAAACTATGGTTTTGCTATCTTCTAAGTTGATATTTTAAAAGAACTCCTTCGTCCCATTGTTTAAAACTGCAACTCAAATTATTATCTTATTATATATTGAGTTGTTATCTAGTACATTGTAGCATATAATATTAAAAACAAGAAAGAAATCGGGTTTCGTGGTCAATAATATGAAGCGTTAAAGGTGGTTTCGTTTCTGAAACAATGACAAGTTTACGCCTTTGAACACGAAAATGGTATAAGCTAATGGATACAGATTATAAAAGGAACCGCATAACATGCCATCCACTCCGGTCCAACAAGTTCTTATAAAAAGCCTATTTTCTTCTATTTCTTTTTCTTTTGTTTGGAAGTTGCAACTTGAGATAGTCATGTTACCTGAATAATTCAAATAACATAGAACTACTGACATCAATTAATGTAAGCTTTGTCTTAATGCCAAGTAACCGGTCATGTATTATGTATATCATTAACCATACGCTATTGCTAATGAGCTAGTGGATGGATTCTAGACGTAAGAACAAAAATATGCATCTTCATTATTAACTTCTGACTTAAGTCCATTAACAAAATAACAGCATAAAATTCTATTCCCAGTTGGATAGGTTGAGTTAAATTAAGGACTTTTAGTGAAGTTGAAGTTAGCGCACGTCGTCCCTTTGAAAAGTGCGTTGCTAAATCCCAACCTGTTCGACTCCAAATCAAACTGCAGAAGATTATCCTCTATTTGATGCCCACCAATCACGATTGGAGTTCTCGGATTGGCCCCACCATCCACAAATCCCAAGCACCACAAGTCCACATGCTTACTTGTCACCTTCGCCATCATATTTGCTCCCAAGATCCTCCAAATCACGCTTTCGCTCTGCAACACAAGATCAACGATCGGCACTGCAGGTCCCACTCGTGTATTGATGATCCCTTTTGCTTGGTAGCAGAATTTGAACGGTTTGACTGGTTTGGCTACGGTGAGATTCATAGCAGAGGATTCTCTAACGAAAGCTTCTGTAAACGCATTATAAATTGAGGTCTGTAACGTGGTGTAGGGAACAACGGTGCTGATCTTGGTCCCGCCATATCCCGTATCTGAATCAATGGCAAGCAGGGTTTTGTTTAACTGCACAACCTTCCCGTTGACTTTTATTGAAGTCAATCCAATGAAATATTCATCGGAAGGGCGACCAAAAATCGTTATCACGGTGACTTGAACTGGGTTCACTAGTAGTGGTGTGTAGGTAAGCGATTTTGACATGTCTATTCCCGGCGAAAAAATGTAAGGCCCACGAGAACCAATAAAACCTACTCCTGGAGTTGACCTAGAACCAGACAAGCAAAGAGCAAACGAGTTCGGAGCTGCAAAGGTTTCTCTAACCTGCGACTGCAACGAAATGTTGGACCTTCCCAGTGCAGCTGTACCAGAGACTCCTTTCGCTAGACCCTTAAGGAGAGAAGTACGAGCACAAGAAAAGATGTAGTTTTCGACAACGGCAAGTGGACCCTGAACCAAGCCGTCGGTGGTGAGCAAGGCCAAAGCATCGATAATGGCGGCCTCCAGGTTGACATGTCGGGTGACGGAGTTTTCGGGGTAGAAGTCGCAGGTGTCATTGGCGCAGGCTGGTCCGGGAGGTTGGTAGCAGTTTCCGCAGGCTAGAGAGTGGAAGGAGTCGCATAGAGAAGTACCGCATGGGACGTGGTGGTAGGAGATGGAGCTGTAATTGTTGTAGCAGTCCACCCAAGTGAAGGAGGCACCGAGGTCGACAAGTAATTTGGTGGGTTGAAGAGGCGTTTTGTGGTAAATGGTTGTTGTGTATTGGCGGGTGTTATGGTCTTTCTGAATTGGTAAGAGAAATGCTCCGTGGACCAGAGTGGGAATAAAGCAGAGGTAGAGTAGGAGTGAAACAGACATGTTTTTGGAGTTGTTTGTTAAGAGCCTGGGTTTGTGTTTGTGTGATCGATGAAGGGTAGGGTTTTATAATGGAAACCATGTATAAGACGCGTATTCTTTTGGTCGACAATTGGGTGCATGTGGTGGAGTGAGCATCTACTGGCGTAGAACGCATGCATTGTCAAGATGGTCTTGGAACTATCTGGTCGGAGACAATGTAATGAGTTTGGTACACCACCGTCACACTGGACTGCGGCGAATAGCTTTGCTTTTGAACTGGAAATTTTATTAAAATCGTTTTAATCTTTGTTTACTTTTAAAGATTAAAATCTTGGACAATTTTCGTCCACTGAAAATGATGTTAATATCTAGGAGGGATATGGAATTTCGATGTGCTTGTTCTGACTTGAAACTGGTAAGGAACCCTTGGTGAGAAAGTTCGATTTCCACTGTATGATTCTATGTACTAGATTTGGGTCCTTGTCCCACTTAGCTTTTGAGCTTAATGGTGATAGCACCTACTACACTAGCAGTCCCATTGTATCGCATTTACTAGGGTTGTTTAGCCGTCATTTGCCCTGGCCCAAGTTCGTTTTAAGTTCATATTTCCGCAACTACTTGTATGTGATATGTTCAGAAGTAATGAGCATTAAGAATATAATAGATAATAAATAATAAGAAAATAAGGAGATTTTAATGGGATTCAACTAACTGATTTTAATAAAAGCAGTTGATTCTCATATTAAATTAATTTGATCATGGTTAAAAAAAATTATATAAACTAAGTTTATATAAATATAGTTAATTGTAAATTTTAGTTGATATATGTAGAACTTCCCAGTTACCAATCTCAACTTAACTTAAACATGATTTTAACTAGTCATACATTATAAACATGTTTTTCTTACAATCATGGACATGGTAGCATATGGTCATGGTATAGGATATGGTCATGTTTAAAGTCCCGCATCTCACTATTTTTTTTCAAAATATGATTATGAGTTTTGACCATGTCCTTACCTCAGGTTCTGAATCTTACTGTATCTACCACATATGAAAATGGGGTCTAACACGCTCTCATTTATTAACTCATGTCCATCCCTAAAAATTATTTGCCACATTAGCCATGTAACTCATAATTCTTCCTCAACAACTTTAACTAACTTTGCTTTAACCCTAAATAATACAAATGTCTAAGTAAAAAGTATTTTAGGCAACAGACAAAAACATTACTATAAGTATAATTATTGTTGCCTTTGGTTTAAGGCAACAGAATTAATATCGTTACAAGAAGTAGCGCTGTAATAAGTACAAGGTTACAGAAGGAGAAGATTAGGAAACAAAAAAAATGTTGCTTTAAGTTTTTACTTAGGCAACACATTAGCTTCAAACTATAGCAACAATATTAAATAGATATTGCAACACTTTTAACTCTTTATAAGGTAACAAACTAATTTTTTTTAAGCAACAATTTATTCTTTCATTACTAATATTATTTAATGTAAAATCAAGCTCTTGTTATTATGCAATCAACATCTATATCGACATTAAAAGAAATATATAGATATTAATGCACATCTTAATTACGTACGTATTATCAAAGATAAATTAATAATAAAAAATGACATTTATATATAATATATAGTTCATAAGAACTTGTAAAATTTAATCTTTTAACATATTCAAAATACGAAAGCAAAAAATCACTAGCTAAAATATCCATCCACAATATTGTCCACCATACTATATGGAATATAAGTGAATTGATCTAAATAATAAACAAAATCAATACGTATGGGCGATTCAAAATCCTTCACCAAATACCTCTTTGTCCACTCTTAATCATCATCGTCCTCAAAAAAAGAAAGAAACAAGAAGGATATTAGAATTGTAAAGCTACTATGTTCACAAATAAGTTGATATATGTAGAAAATGAATACTAACTACTTTGTTATGATGTCAATTTAATCAAGACAAATAATATAGTCCAAAAACTAACAACATAATGAGTCAGTTCTATTTATGAACAAATTCAGAAAGCGTGAACGTAAGCAACTAATCTTAACAAAAAGATAACAAGATGATGTACAAAAACACTTAATTAAGGAAATTTGTTACCTGATATTCTTCATGTTGATATGTATGGTTTGGAAGATTAGAAGATTGCTTTCTTGATTAACTAGGTGTAATCAATTTACAAAGTATGTCTATGTCAGTGGTGTTAGGTTGCCTAAGCTAAGATTGAATAAGGGAGAATATTTTCTTCATCATTTCTTCTCTATCAACTTTATCTTGTTCTAGTTGCCTTTTCATTTCCAAGCGTTCAACATTCTCTTGTTCTAATTCCTTTCTCATTCTCTCATTTTCAACTTCTACTTTTTTGGTTCATCTCTTCTTCTAATGCATTCTTGATGGACTGCAAATACTCATTAGAAACTTTGTACAAGGCTTTACTCACCATATTTTTTTCTTTCATGGTAGATGCTTTCACACCCATTCCAAAAAGTATATTATGGCCAGGCCTTATCACCCCCAAATCAACCACAACTTTATCAAGCTTTTTACTATCATTTTCCTGTTACACTTCTTCAATGCTAGCTTACAAAATTTTTTTGCAATCATAGTAATGAATGCAAGCACCATATATGATTACAAAAAACGTAGTATAATTCTCATTATACTAAAAATAACTCATTTTGACAAAAAGAACCAATCAAAAATATAAAAAATAAATAAAATGTAATTATAAACACATGAAATAAGCAATCAATTTGGGCGTCTCAACAAAAATAGCAACAATAAAGAAAATTATTACAAAACCAGCATTACTTACAATTTTCTTCCTAACAGAGGAATTGGTGGTTCTCTTAACTCTATATCACCATTGAATGATCTCCTATTGCACCTCCAAGGATGATATTTATCCAAAAATCTTCAATGATTGAGATAACAAGTATTTCTACTATGCTTTAAATATTGAGAGCAAGTTTTATAATGACAATTAGGGCATGCGAACTTTCCCTTTGTAGTCCATCTAGACAACATTGCATATCCTGGAAAGTCACCAATACATAACAAGGTTGCACGAATCTTAAATGATTCATTAGTTGTCTCTATCCCAAACTCCCACAACTCTGTCAGCTCTTTAATCAAAGGCTATAAAAAACATCAATATCCTTTTTAGGAGAAGTCGGGGTAGGTATAATTGAAGACAATATCAAATTTTCTAATTTTAGACATATCTATGGTGCTAAGTTATAGTTTACTAAAATTATGGGTCATGTACTATGTAAAACACTCATTGTGCGAAAAGGATTAAACCCATCAGTGGCAAGAGCTAATATGACATTACGAGGATCTCGTGCAAAATTAGGATATAATGAGTCAATGTCTTTCCAAGTTTGGCCATATGCAGGCTGCCTTAAATTACCATCTTTGTGACGATCCTTATCATGTCATTTCATGAATTCAGCTAATTATAGACCTATGTATAAACATTGCAACCTCGATTTTAATGGAAAATATCTAAACACCTTCGCTGGAATTTGCCTCACCTGATCTCTGTTATCTTCACTATTACAACTTTGTTTCCATCTAGATACACCACACACTCTGCTGCTAGTTGCTTTCTCATCATTTCCCCAATATAAAACACAATCATAGGGACATCCATGTATCTTTTTATAATGAAGTCCTAAATCCTTCATAAGTTTCTTTGTCGCATTAAAAGATCCAGGAATCTTTGCATTGGGAAAGGCCGCTTTAAGTATCCCTATAAGATCAGTATAAGCTGCATTACTAATTCAATGGGTACACTTTAAAACATACAATCGAATTGTGAAAGAAAGTTTAAAGAAACTTAGACAACCAGGATATAATTCTTGCTTTCCTTCCTCTACTAACTTAAAAAACTTCTTAGCATCAGCATTTAGACCATTACTAACTCCTTCACAACTATTGAGACATTTATCTATGTCTCTAAATGTGTCAAGTAGTAATCCATCAATATTATCATGTATATACCTTCTATCATATTCATTCTCATCATTCATATACATATTTGTATTAGTTGATCCTTCCTCACTCAATTCCCAACCATCACATCCTAGAGCAAATCCATCAACAATCAAATGATCGTATATAATATTTCTTGTATACCAATAATAATTGCAACACTTCTTGCATGGACAAGAAATTTCATTTCCGTTAGCCACTTTAGAAAAAACCTTTTCAAGAAAATGATCAACTACACTCATATATTCATCACTATATCTAGGAAAAATCATCCAATGTCTATCTCTTTTATCCATTGGTAGGTAACTGTTCATCAAAGTAATAGATACACTATGGAATATGTTAACAACCAAGAAAAATTACATATACAATTTATTAAAAATATAAAAATAAAATTTGTAATTACAAAGCCCTAAGGATTTAGAGAATTCAAGAACATATCTAAATAATTAGAGATGTGAAAATAAGTTATTTATGTTGATTTAATTTATTTCATCAAAGCAACCACACATATATTTCTGCTGATACAAAGTCGTAAGGATTTCTCCAAATTTTGTTGACTTATATAGCAAGTTGGTTTAAAAGACGAAATAATGGGAACTATTAGATGCTTTTTGAAGCCAACAACAGGCGCAATACAGCTATGTTCCTGCCTAATTAATCTACTTGTTGATTTAACCAACTCCTCATTAGTAAACACCATATAATCACTACCATGGTATATAGTCGATAACCATCCACTCTTATTAGTCATTATCATCAATAAACAAGCCACAAATGTGTTTATGTGTGTAGAAATCTAAAATTCATCAGTATCTCTCTTCATTTGACAACTAGAAAAAGTAGAACTGATGTTTAGGTTTCAATCTCTAAGAACCCTTGATAAACATTGCATGTAAGATTGGCTTTACTATATGGACTACTTTTCAAATTTATGAGATAAACACTTATCATGTGTTGGTATATGACACCACTACAAGAAAATAAGACAATTTGCAACATTTTATTGATAAAACGTCATGGATTGTGAAGACTTTTCGTGACGTTTAGAAAACGTCATGAAAAGTTTAAATTTTTCGTGACGTTTTCATTTGTAACACTTTTTGTGACGTTTTATCAATAAAATGTCACGAAATAGAAACCACGACGTTTTGTTAAATAAAATGTCACTGTTGGCGTACTTAAAAGTGCATTACCTTAAAACCAAACGACGTTGTTTTGGTTTTCTTAAAACCTCTACCCGAGTCCCCTTCATTGAAATAAGAAGTGCTTCCTTTGTTGATATGAGAGATCAAAAGAAAGAATACCACTTGAGAGATAGTTAGCAATATTTGCAAACCAAGGATAAAAAGGATTGTCTACCATCATTAAAGTCTCATCAGGAAAGCTCTCCTCAATTTCCTCTTCTTCTTCATGGTGCCCCCTTAAGTTATGATAGGTGGTCCGCTACAACATTTTCTACTCCCTTCTTATCTTTAATCTCAATATTGAATTCTTGAAGCAGAAGCACGCACCAGATTAGCCCATTCTTGGCATGCTTCTTGGAAAAGAGATAAAGTAACGCCGCATGGTCTATAAAATGATAACTTGTAAGCCCAAAAGATAATAACGAAATTTCTTATATGCAAATACCACTGCAAGCAATTCCTTCTCAGTAGTTGTGTAGTTCAGTTGTGCTCCCGTCAAGGTCTTGCTTGCATAGTAGATGGCATGCAGCATCTTCTCCTTTCGTTGGCCAAGTACACAATCAATAGCACGGTCACTTGCATCACACATAATCTCAAAGGGAAGAGACCAATCTAGCAACGTCAAAATGGGTGCTACTATAAGTTCCTTCTTTAACCTGTTAAAAGAATCCAAACAATCATCGTCAAACACAAAAGGCACAACTTTAACTAATAAATAAGTCAAGGATCTAGCAATAAGAGAAAAATTCTTGATGAACCGTCTGTAGAACCCTACATGACTAAGGAAAGCTCAGATGCCCTTGATGTTGGTAGGAGGTGATAGCTTTTCAATCACTTCATTCTTAGCTCAATCCACTTCAATCCCCTTGCATAAGATCTTATGGCCAAACACAATTCCCTCTTGGACCATGAAATGACACTTCTTCCAATTCAAGACTAGATGAGACTCCTCACATCTTTGAAGCACTATGTCTAAATTAAACAAACAATGATCAAAAGAATCTCCAATGACAGAGAAATCATCCATAAATACCTCCATGAAGTTCCCATTCATGTCTGCAAATATGGCAATCATGCACCTTTGGAATGTGGCAGGTGCATTATATAAACCAAAAAGCATCCTCCGATAAGTGAAAGTCCCATAAGGATAAGTTAAAATGGTCTTCTGGGTATATAAACACTTGATTGTACCCTGAATATCCATCAAGAAAACTGTAAAAAGAATGGCCAGCCACCCTCTCAATCATTTGGTTCATAAAAGGTAAAGGGAAATGGTCTTTCTTGGTGGCCAAATTGAGCTTCCTCTAATCAATACACACTTGCCAACCTGTGATGGTCCTAGTAAAAATCTTTTCACCATGTTCATTCTCTATCACTGTGATGCCACCCTTCTTAGCACACACTACACTGGACTCACCCACTTAGTATTTAAAATAGGGTAAATAATCCCCGCGTCCAAAAGCTTCACTACCTTATTCTTCACAACCTTTTGCATGTGTGGATTTAACCTTCTCTGTTGCTCCCTCACAATTGTACATCCTTCTTCTAAGTTAATCTTATACATCACCACATTGGGGCTAGTCCCCCCTAATATCAGAAGTTTGCCACCCTATGGCTCTCATCCTCTTCTTAATGGTCTCCACCACTTTCTCTTCTTGCTCACAATCCAATTGGTTTGAGATAATGATGGGTAAGGTATGGTTCTTACCTAAAAAGGTGTATCTTAAGTGGGAAGGTAAGATTTAAGCTCTAAAGTGAGGGGCTTAACAATGGAAGGTGGTGTGGGTGTATCTGTTCTCTTTAGCTTCTTTAACTCAACTTCCTCACACAATTCCTCTTCTCTCACACTTTCATACTTGTACGCTTCAATAACTTCATCAACTCCCTCTTCAACCTCCTTCACACACTCATCCACAACATCAATTTCATACATACAGTATCATCCATCGGTTTCTTCAGAGATTTAGACATGTTAAATTCAACCTGCTAATCACCAATTCTATAAAAAAAAATTCCTTCATACACATCAAATAATACCCTACCAGTATTCATAAAGGGCTTACCCAAAATCAATGGACAATTTCTATCAGCTTTAAAATCCAACATAACAAAATCAGCAGGAATGATAAATGTATCCACTTTTACCAAGACATCTTCTACAACTCCAGATGGCCTCTTGATGGATTGATCTGCAAGTTGAATTAGCATGGATGTTGGCTTGACCTCTCCTAATTCCAATTTCCTGAAAACAGACAAAGGCATTAAGTTAATACTTACACCTAAATCACATAAGCATTTAGAAAATTCAAGGTCACCAACAACACATGGAATAGTAAAACTCCCTAGATCTTGTAGTTTTGAGGGCATTATGCTTTATATGATTGAACTATAATTCTCCGTCAAAGTTACCGTTTGATTGTCCTCCCAAGTGCATTTGTGTGTGAGTATGTCCTTAAGAAACTTCACATACATGGGCATGCACTCCAAGGCTTCCACCAATGACAAGTTAATCTGAAGCTTCTTCAGTTTCTCCATAAACTTGGAAAGCTGAGTGTCCACCTAATGTTGTCTCACCCTTTGTGGATACGGAAGTTTAGGCTTGTTGGGTGGTAGTGGTACATAAGGCCTCTCTTCTTCTTTCTCTTTTTTATCTCCTTGCATTTCCCCTTTTCTTGGCTATCCTTTTGCACACTTGGTTCCTCCACCTATTTGCCACTTCGAAGTGTAATAGCCTTGAGTTATTCCCTTAGGTTAGCCTCAGTATTGCTTGGTAGGCTACCTACACTTCTAGAAGATAAAGTATGTAGCACCCCCTTACCTTAGAGTACATACCGGAACACCCTTAGGATATTCCAATACATATCCTACAATAATGTTACGCTACGTTCAATCACTAAATTTACTTAAAATGACATCATTTAACTTTATTCGCTTATAAGCATCATAAGAAAGTCATAATATTTTAAATCCAAAATTTTCTCATTTTATTTAAGAAAAACCCAAGGGTCTACAATATGTCTTTCAACATTTCTTACAAGTACATCATCAATTTCTACTGCAAAAGTACTACATGAAAGAGGAAATATGCACAGTCTATCTAATATGTCCAAAACCCAGCTGACCGACCTTTGACCCATGACTTTACTTCTCAAATCACTAGTCTACACTGCTGGTAAAGTCTCTCAGTAGCTAGAGTCGCCTTTAGGTCCTGAAAAGTCAACGTTGCAATTTTGCTGAGTTTTGCAAACTCAATCAGGTAACCATCATCGATGGTTCACTCAATTCATACAACACATTATTTCACATAACATATATTCACATTTTCGCATAATTGATTACATATCACATTTTCACTTAAGCATAGGAAAATTTTGCATGTCAATCAATCAAACATACTTAACAAATGTGTATGAAATGCTCATGTGACTCTTTTCCAATTATTACGTTGTTGTGACCGAGGGTCTAAACAGTCTCGTATCCATTTTAGATACCAGGCTCATTAATAACTGTCCCTTATCTAATAGGGATACAGGGCTCATTTTAGATTGTATGCCTTTAGCTCTTAATCACTTTCTGAGCTCGAGACTCTTTTTCACAATCTGAGCTTTAAACTCTTTTTCGGTGGCTGCTCTGGTTAAAATGACCTTTATCTGATTATGCATTCATGTATGGAATGCATTTGTCACAATCAATCATGTCATGGAATATATAGTTTGCCACATTCACATACAAGTAGAACTTTAATGTCTCATTCACATATCATAGTCATTGGACCTTCATTATCCGGAATCATCACAATCAAATCACATTCATCTATCATTTAAAACACAATTTACGCAAACAGTAATTGAGAGAAACCGTCTAGGTTACTCACAAGTTGCTCCCGAAGTTAATGCCTGAAAGTTCCGACAATGTCTAGAGTTTGATGTTCTTGTTGTTCCTCTATATCAAATAACATACACATATATCACAATTTGCAAGGGTCTAAGAATGCACATATATGTATATGCATTATGTACAATGCATGTCATGACAATCCCAGGTATTTTTCCATTATTCTTGTCACATAATCAATTCCCTCTCAAAACTCACCTAAGTATAATTTGTACTTAGGTTTATACCTCAATAAAACCATTAAAATCACAATTCATAACTCATTGAATCATTTCAAATTTTTTCAAAAACTGACTTTCGGGTCTACTATTCTTGATCAATTAGACAATGAAAATGAAGTCATTTGGCAATACTCTTTTCCATAAAATTGTTCTCCTATCTCTCAAGTTTCTAATGACACCAAAATCGTTCAATTTGATTTAATAATTTGAAAGTTATAACCCAAACATTTTCGGACTGTTCTCATTCTGAAACAGTACACTATACTCAATTTCCATCCAGAAATTGGAAGTCTTAGAGACTGAATTAAAATTTGATTCCTTCAAAAAAAATTGTAGCTCTATGTCTCTAGTTTATTTAGAACAAGAAACATCTCATTCAAAGCTCTATAGTTTAAGATATGCTTAAAGAGCCAACGTATATTCATAACCCAATCCTGCTCTTCCAATCGTCTCCCCTCACTTTCTTTCCATCAATTTTTTTTCAAATCAATTCATAATGCTACTACTTTTCATGGAATGGTAGAATAGTGTGTTAGGAATATCTTGATTCAAGAATCAAGTCATTTGGAGGTTAGATGATGAAGTTATGGCCAAAAGAATTAAACATGATTTTGTCCTCAATCATATTGAACCTATCTTGGGACAATTGACATAACTTTCACTAGAGGTATTGTACTATGATTGTCTTAGGACGGTTTCAAAGAGGACTTACTGATCTACAACTTTTGTGAAGATGCCAAAGAGAGATTCGGTCATCTAGAGGGTCAAAATTGAACTAGACAAAGGGCAGACGAAAGGTCAGAAGATGGCTTGGTGCACCAGATGATGGCATGGTGCACTAGACGATGGCTTGGTCAAAAGGGTTAGTAAATTCAAATGATCATAACTTTCCACTCCGATGTCCCAAAATTTCATGCTATATGCCGTTGGAAAGATAAAAGAAACATCTATAACTTTCATTAAGACAATTTTGTTAATCTTAGATCAATACAATTTCCCCCCAGAAGTTAGACCACACATTTTTTCCTTTTTCTCTTTTCTTTCTTTTTTTTCCAAACCAACTTCTCCAACCTATTTGACTCCTCATCTCAAGTGGATAACTTCTTCAAGTATACCTAATTTCAACTCAACATCCTCCATACACATTTCATGTTCCCTACCTGATCACAAACACTCAAAATATAACATATTCTTATACACTGAAAACATAACACAACATATACATTCATCCAATAGTGTATTGTGCCCTGTTCTCAATTTCATGTCAAAGTTTGGGACTCTTAAGACAAAATTTAAATTCGATGCTTTCATGAAAATTGTAGCCATATGTCTCTAGGCTAATTCAAATTAAGAATCATCTCGTTTAGATAACTAAAGAAAAAGTTATGGCTAAAACACAAAAGCATACTTAGAGATCATGTTGCTGCTACAATTTCCAGATCAACTATCAATTTTGTTTCCAAATCTTACCCTAACACAACTCATACAAAGATCACCTAATCAAGTCATCAATCTTTCATTTCTCATCATTCTAGTTGATTTAACAATACCCATGATTTTTAAAACATAACTTACTTGATATTGCTCCAAAATCTTCAAAATCTCACTTAACCCTAGCCACACACACAACCCACGTTCATCATCTTGAAGGTTGGAAGGCTTGGGTTTTCTTATGGAAATGAAGATAACATGAAGGAAGTAGCAAGTGAAAGATGGAAGCAAGGTTCAATGTTGGTGATGGTTGGTAACACAATTCGTGAAGAAGGAGAAGAGAAGTCCACGAGAAAGATGAAGACAAGAGTTAAAAAATAAAAGACATAACAATTACTTTGGTCTTTCAAGTGAAAGAAAATTTAACTTTAAACTTGGACACTTGTCCACTTCTTAAACTCTTAGCTAATTTCCTAACTAACTCATTCTATTTGAACTAGTTCCCTAGCTCTCATCCTTTCATTTCAATTGACTCCTAAGCTCTCAACGTCATCTTCTGCTCACAAAATTTTTCAATATCATTACACTCATTTCTATTTTCCATACATCAATTTACTTACCAATTGGCATTTTTCCTTGTCCAAAAATTACCTAAATTTTCAAAAATTTCTCCAAAATTCACCAAAAATTCTAAATTACTAAATACACTCTCCAAATCAGTTTCCAACATATAAAATCAGCAATTCTCAATATAATCACATTTATAACAATTATACCCGGAATTATTCATGAATGCATGTACAATTATTTTCATGTGCAAAAGTTTAATATTCACGTGTTTGTGCTTATCATATAATGCATGAACATGAATGTATTTCTAATCTCTCAATAATCTCTCGTATTTACTATTTTAGCCTTAACATGAATAACGGGATGTTACAAAGCATTAGCAATTTAACCTACCTGCATCTCCAAGTTGTGGATGGATGAGGCATGGTTCTTCACAACCTGATCAAACTTTGCCTCCATCCTCTTTTGACTTTCCCCTTAGCTTGAAAATATCCTCTTTTAGTTCTCTTCTTGATTTGCCAGTTTAGACCCCAAGATATCCATTAACTTGTCCATTTTGCTCTCCAAAGATCCAAGTTGGTCTTGTTGAAATTTAGGAGGTCCTTGCGATCTTGCTTGGTCACCTGTATTGTTAGTACTCTAAAAGAAATTTGGGTAGTTTTTCCACCCCAGATTATTAGCGTTAGAGTACGAATTGTTACCTTTTTGTGGTTGGCCCAAGTAATCTAACTGTTTTGTACCACTGGCTCCTAACAAGAAACATTCAATTGTGCCATGGTTGTTTTGCCCAGATAACTCATACTATAATTGCATAGCTTTGGCTATAGATAAAGATGCTCCTTGCATGTTGCTTAATTGCTTGGTGAGGGCCGTGATCTGTGCCTGTAAAGCTATAACGAAGTCAATTGGGATCATACCTTTTTGCTCCTTTTGCCCCTATTTACTCCTCTGACTTGACCACATACAACTATTGGTCACCAACTCTTCCAAAAGATCATAAGTTGCATTAATAGTTTTTCTCATCGAAGAACCTCCAACAACTGCATCTATGGTTCCTCTTGTGCTCTGATTTACACCATTATAAAATGTTTACAAAAGGAACTCCCTCAGAAGGTTGTGGTTGTAGGAAAATCCCGGTGTGTCCATCACATGGACACGGTGCGGAAAACAAAAATTTTTATCCCGGGACCTTCCCGGAACCTAGGATCGATGTGTCTATATAACTAGGTCAAACCATAACGACCAAAGGAGCCCGTCTCTAACGGTATCCACGCAGAGG